>MNCI01007053.1:32097-44377 GCA_015680685.1 Gnetum montanum | reverse complement strand
TGCTTTCTTTTCTTTTCTGCTTATTTCCATCGAATCTTACTCTATTTCTAGTTTTCTTGTGGAACTATCGCTTTCTCTAGGGAAAATTAGGAGTAGATTGTGGAGTTTTGCTCAAATGTTTTTACAAAATTTTATTTGTTAGAAGTAGGTGTTATAAGGACCACATAGACTAGGCAGTTGAACAAAATAGGAAATTTTCAATAACTCACAATACTTGTCAAAGTTGGCTAAATCTCTTTAAAGTAAGTCATTTGTAGTTTACATACAATGCAATCATTACATTTCTCACAACCGCATGCCGCAACAGCACACACACATACTCACATTAACTACTGAGTTTATTTGGAGGTATCTGGGCCTTGGTGTTGCCAGAGACTAGCAGGCACCTAAATCCTATTCGAGGACACTCGTTGGCGGTCGTGTCCCAAATGGTCGCCAACAAGTCTCCCTAAGGATGTCCTCATCGAGAGCGTTCTCCCTAGAGCACCCTCGTTGAGAGCGGTCTCCCTGGAGAATGCCCTCCTTAAGAGTGGTCTCTCTGAGATCGCTCTCATCGAGAGTGGTCTCCTGGAGAGTAGTCTTTCTAGGAGCACCCTCCCTGAGAACAACCCTCCTTGAGAGAAGTCTCCCTGAGGACGACCTCATTGGGAGCATTCTCCCAGAAGTGCCCTTGTTGAGAGCACCCTTATGGAGAGTGGTCTCCCTAAGGATTCCCTCATCAGGACCATTCTCCCTGGACCGCCCTCGTTGAGAGTGGTCTTCCTGGAGCACCGTCATTGGGAGCATTCTCCTTGGAGCAACCTCCTTGAGATCACTTTTTGTTATACACGTTAGAGTGTTCTCTACGAGAGCACCATTGTTGAGATTTTTCTCTTGGAGAGCTACCTCCATTAGAACATCCTCCTTGAGATCTGTGTCGCTAGGGATGCCCTCTTTGAGAGTGTCCTCCTTAAGAGCATTCTACATGAGTGTGGCCTCCTCGAGAGCATCCTCATTGAGAGCACCCTCATTGGAAGTGGTCTTTGTTTGAGTGGCCATCTGAAGAGCATTCTTCTTAATAGCGCCCTCATCGTGAGCGTTCTCCCTAGAGTGCCCTCATTGAGAGCATTCTGTCGAAGAGTGCCATCCTTGAGAGCATTCTTGCTGAGAGCGTTCTCCCTAAGGGCATCCTCCATTAGAGCAGTCTCCGTGAGAGTGTTCTCATTTAGAGTGTTATCCATATGAGCACCTTGTGTTATGCACATGAGAGTTTTCACCTTGAGAGAAGTCTCCCTGAGGATGCCCTCATCTGGAGCATTCTCCCTAGAGCGCCCTCATTGAGAGCGGTCTCCCAGGAGAATGCCCTCCTTGATAGCAGTCTCCTTGAGAGTGGTCTTCCTAAGAGTGCCTTCCCAGAGAATGCCCTCCTTGGGAGCAGTCTCCTTGAGGATGGCCTCCTTGATAGGGTCCTCCTTAAGAATGTTCTCCGTGTGAGCACCCTCCCTGAGAGTGCCCTTGGTTAGAGCTTACCTTCAGAGAGCATTCTCCTTGAGAACGCCCTTCCTGAGAGTGCCTTGTGCTATGCATGTGAGAGCACTCTCAAGGAGAGCACTCTTATTAAGCTCATCCTTCATGACCAAATTTATAAGGGTCTAGGATGGTATGGCTAAAATTGACCCAATCAACATATATAGGGGGAGGTAGAGTTGACGATCGGTGGTAGTGATAGAGCGATACGTGGGTTTCTCCCATAGGGATGCCTTGCCCTACCCATGATATCATACACTTGAGAACGCTCTCCTTGAGAATGCCCTTCTTAAGAGCACCCTCCCTGAGAACACCATCTGAAAAGCATTCTTCTTGAGAGCACCCTCATCGTAAGCATTCTCCCTGGAGTGCCCTCGTTGAGAGCATTCTGTCGAAGAGTGTCATCCTTGAGAGTGTTCTTGGTAAGAGCGTTCTTACTAATGGAATCCTTCGTTAGAGCAGTCTCCATGAGGGCATCCTCTATTAGAGCAATCTTTGTGAGAGTGTTCTACATGTGAGCACCTTGTGTTACGAACGTGAGAGTTTTCACCTTGGGAGCATTGTTTCGGAGAGCACCTTTACTAGGAGTGCCCTCCTTGAGAACACCCTTCTTGAGAGTGGTCTCCCTGAGGACATCCTCATCAAGAGCATTCTCTCTAGAGCACCCTCATTGAGAGTGGTCTCCCTAGAGAATGCCCTCCTTGAGAGTGGTCTCTCTGAGATCGCTCTCATCGGGAGCAGTCTCCTAGAGAGTGGTCTTCCTAAGAGCGCCCTCTCTGAGAATGGCTCTCCTTGAGAGTAGTCTCCTTGAGGACGACCTCATCAAGAGCATTCTCCTTGGAGTGCCCTCCTTAAGAGCACCCTCATGGAGAGTGGTCTCCCTGAGGACACCCTCATTGGGACTGTTCTCCCTTGACCTCCCTCATTGAGAGTGGTCTCCCTAGAGCACCGTCGTTTGGAGCATTCTCCCTAGAGAAACCTCCTTGATATCACTTTTTTTTATACATGTGAGAGTGTTCTTTGCAAGAGCGCCATTGTTGAGATTGTTCTCTTAGAGAGATATCTTCATTAGAACACCCTCCTTGAGATCGGTGTTGCTGGGGATGCCCTCTTTGAGAGTGTCCTCCTTAAGAGCATTCTATGTGATTTTGGCCTCCTCGAGAGCATCCTCATTGAGAGCACCCTTATCAGGAGCGGTCTTCATTTGATCGACCATCTGAAGAGCGTTCTTCTTGACAGCTTCCTCATCATGATCATTCTTCCTAGAGTGCCCTCATTAAGAGTGTTCTATCAAAGAGTGCCATCCTTGGGAGCATTCTCCTTGAGGGCATCCTTTGTTAGAGCATTCTCTGTGAGAGCATTCTTCATGTGAGCACCTTGTGTTACACACGTGAGAGTTTTCACCTTGAGAGCGTTGTTTCAAAGAGCACCTTTCCTAATAGTTCCCTCCCTGAGAATGCCCTTCTTGAGAGCAGTCTCCCTGAGGACATCCTCATTGAGAGCGTTCTCCCTGGAGCACCCTTGTTCAGAGTGGTCTCCCTGGGGAATTTCCTCCTTGAGAGTGGTCTCTCTAAGATCGCTCTCATTGGGAGTGGTCTCCTTGAGAGTGGTCTCCCTGAGGACACCCTCATCAGGATTGTTCTTCCTAGACCACCCTTGTTGAGAGCAGTCTCCCTAGAGTGCCATCATTGGGAGTGTTGTTAGTGGAGTGACCTCCTTGAGATCACTTTTTGTTATACAAGTGAGAGTGTTCTTTGCAAGAGCGCCATTGTTGATATTGTTCTCTTGGAGAGCTACCTCCATTAGAACACACTCCTTGAGATCGGTGTTGCTGGGGATGCCCTCTTTGAGAGCATCCTCCTTAAGTGCATTCTAAGTGAGTTTAGCCTCCTCAAGAGCATCCTCATTGAGAGTGCCCTCATTGGGAGTGGTCTTCATTTGAGCAGCCATTTGAAGAGCCTTCTTCTTGATAGCGCCCTCATCGTGAGCATTCTCCCTTCAATGCCCTCGTTGAGAGCATTCTATCGAAGAGTGGCATCCTTGAGAGCATTCTTACTAAGAGCGTTCTCCCTGAGGGCATCCTCTATTAGAGTAGTCTCTATGAGAGTGTTCTCATTTAGAGCATCCTCCATGTGAGCACCTTGCATTACGCAAGTGAGAGTTTTCACCTTGAGAGCATTGTTTCGGAGAGCACCTTTCTTGAGACTGCCCTCCCTGAGAATGCCCTTCTTGAGAGTGGTCTCCTTGAGGAGGTCCTCATCAAGAGCGTTCTCCTTGGAGCACCCTCATTTACAGCGGTCTCCCTAGAGAACACCCTCCTTGAGATCAACCTCCTCGAGAGCATCCTCATCTCTAGCGGTCTTCGTTTGAGTGGCCATCTAAAGAGCATTTTTCTTGCTTTCGGAGAGCATTCTCCTTGAGAACGCCCTTCCCGAGAGTGCCTTTCACTATTCACGTGAGAGTGCTCTCAGGGAGAGTGCTCTCATTAAGCTCATCCTTCATGACTAAATTTATAAGGGTCCAAGATGGTATGGCTGAAACTGGCCCAATCAACATATATAGGGGGAGGTAGAGTTGATGACCAATGGTAGTGATAGAGTGATACGTGGGTTTCTCCCCCAGGGATGCCTTGCCCTGCACCTCCTATGCACGACCCAAAGGAGGAACATCGCCCTCGCCGATTGCACGGTCCTGCATCACACTGAAGGAGAAGGGCAGGTAGGGGGCTAACGTACCTCCTACATGCTTAGCGTAGGAAATGCATAGACCACCACCACCATCCAGTGCTCCATCTAGGGAGAAGCCAGAAAACACGAACGATATCAACTTTTCAGCCGACCGCACCTTGGTCTCCTAGGAGAACGCCCTCCTTGATAGCGGTCTCCTTGAGAGTGGTCTTCCTAAGAGTGCCCTCCCTGAGACTACCCTCCTTGGTAGCGGTCTCCTTGAGGATGGCCTCCTTGATAGGGTCCTCCTTAAGAGCTTCCTCCCTGAGAGCACCCTTGGTTAGAGATGGCCTTCAGAGAGCATTCTCCTTGAGAACACCCTCCCCAAGAGTGCCTTGGGCTATGCATGTGAGAGCACTCTCCCTGAGAGTGCTCTCCTTGAGCTTGTCCTTCGTGACCAAATTTATAAAGGTGTAGGACGGTATGGCTAAAACTAGCCTAATCAACATATATAGGGGTAGGTAGAGTTGAAAATCAGTGGTAGTGATAGAGAAATATGTGGGTTTCTCCCCCAGGGATTCCTTTACCTACCCATGATATCGCACACTCAAGAACCTGAGAATGCCCTCCTTGAGAACGCCCTTTTTGAGAGCACCCTCCCTGAGAATGCCATCTGAAGAGTGTTCTTCTTGAGAGCACCCTCATTGTGAGCATTCTCCCTGGAGTGCCCTCATTGAAAGCATTCTTGTGAAGAGTACCATCCTTGTGAGTGTTCTTCCTGAGGGCATCCTCCATTAGATCAGTCTCCATGAGAGCGTTCTCCATGTGAGCACCTTGCGTTACGCACGTGAGAGTTTTCACCTTGGGAGTGTTGTTTTAAAGAGCACCTTTCCTAGGAGTGACCTCCCTGAGAATGCCCTTCTTGAGAGCAGTCTCCCTGAGGACATCCTTATTGAGAGTGTTCTCCTTGGAGCACCCTCATTGAGAGCGGTCTCTCTGGAGAACACCCTCCTTGAGAGCAATCTCCCTAAGATCGCCCTCATCAGGAGCATTTTCCTTGATAGTGGTCTTCCTAAGAACACCCTCCCTAAGAAAGTCCTCCTTGAGAGCGATCTCCCTGAGGATGCCTTCATCGAGATAATTCTCCCTAGAGTGCCCTCATTGAGAGCACCCTCATGGAGAGCGGTCTCCCTGAGGATGCCCTCATCGGGAGTGTTCTCCCTGGACTGCCCTCATTGAGAGTGGTCTCCCTGGAGCACCGTCATTGGGAGCGTTCTCCCTGGGGTGACCTCCTTGAGATCACTTTTCGTTATGCATGGGAGAGTGTTCTCTGCGAGAGTGCCATTGTTGATATTGTTGTTTTGGAGAGCTACCTCCATTAGAACACCCTCCTTGAGATTGGTGTCACTGTGGATGCCCTCTTTGAGAGCATCCTCCTTAAGAGCATTCTACGTGAGATCAGCCTCCTCAAGAGCATCCTCATTGAGAGCACCCTCATCGGGAGTGGTCTTCGTTTGAGTGGCCATCTAAAGAGCATTGTTCTTGACAGCACCCTCATCATGAGCATTCTCCCTGGAGTGCCCTCATTGAGAGCATTCTGTTGAAGAGTGCCATCCTTGAGAGAATCCTTGCTAAGAGCATTCTTCCTAAGGACATCCTCCATTAGAGTAGTCTCTATGAGAGCATTCTCATTTAGAGAATTCTCCATGTGAGTACCTTGCATTACACATGTTAGAGTTTTCACCTTGAGAGCATTGTTTCGAAGAGCACCTTTCCTAAGAGTGCCCTCCCTAAGAACACCCTTCTTGAGAGCGGTCTCCCTGAGGATGTCCTCATCGAGAGCATTCTCCCTGGAGTGCCCTCGTTGAGATCGTTCTCCTTGGAGAACGTCCTCTTGAAGAGCAGTCTTCCTAGGAGCACCCTCCCTGAGAATGGCCCTCCTTGAGAGCGGTCTCCCTAAGGATGACCTCATCAGTAGCATTCTCCCAGGAGTGCCCTCATTGAGAGCACCCTTATGGAGAGTAGTCTCCCTGAGGATGCCCTCATCGAGACCATTCTCCCTGGACTACCCTCGTTGAGAGCGGTTTCCCTGGAGCATCATCATTGGGAGCATTCTCCCTGGAGCGACCTCCTTGAGATCACTTTTCGTTATACACGTGAGAGTATTCTCTTGGAGAGCTACCTCCATCAGAACACCCTCCTTGAGATCGGTGTCACTGGGGATGCCATCTTTAAGAGTGTCCTCCTTAAGAGTGTTCTACGTGCATTTGGCCTCCTTGAGAGCATCCTCATTGAGAGCGCCATCATTGGGAGAGGTCTTTTTTTGAACGGCCATCTGAAGAGCATTCTTCTTGATAGCACCCTCATCGTGAGCGTTCTCCCTAGAGTGCCCTTGTTGAGAGCATTCTCCCTGAGGGCATCCTCCATTAGAGCAATCTCTGTGAGAGCGTTCTCATTTAGAGCATTCTCCATGTGAGCACCTTGCATTATGCACATGAGATTTTTCACCTTAAGAGCATTTTTTTGTGAAACACCGTGAAAATTTCAAGGCCTTGACGGTTTGGCAAAAGGCTAGTGATTTAGGCAAAGGGCCATAGCATGATGCAGCACAGCAAGTACCTTTTCAGTTGAAGGTCTATCTCTCCCCGCTGCGCAGCACAGCACAAGCAAATTCTAGAGGATGGAGCAAAGTGATAGATGCATGGTGGCAAAAATTTCAACTTCGCAAGTTATCTATTTCAAAAATCTTAACTTTTGGCAAATTACGCTATATTATGCTACATAGTGTAATATCACATTGTGCAGCGTAATATCAAAGATAGTCCATCGCAGCATCAAGGACGGCAAACATGCAAAACTTCGACAGCCAAGTAAAAATCTCAAGGCCTAAGCAACAGTCTACAGAATGATGCATGTTTCAGCGGGTTTTCTTTCTTGGTTAAGGGGCCCATTACGCTGCTTTACACAGCGCATCGTAGTAAAAACCCCGAGAAATATAGAAATAGAGGAAGTGCGGCAACAACACTTCAACTTTTGCGATTTCATTATTTTACGCTGAATTATGCTACGATGCATAATTTAGTATAATGCAACATCATTTAAGTAACGACACATAAATCAGACATCATTAGTTCATACACCACAATATGCTCTCTAGCGTATTACAACATAATCAAAGGACAGTCTGTTGTCAAAGCTCACACAAGGGTAGTTTATGACGCATTAGACAGCATAGCGTTGTAAGCTTTAACAAAAACACATTAATTCAATAGCATTTTATGAGTTTAGGACACGTGTCACCTAAACCACATTTTTCTCCTGACCTTGACCTTTTAAATGCTCCAGTTGACGAAGATCAAAAGGGGGGCAAAAATTTTTCTTTCAAGGTTGGCAAGAGAGCNTTTTAAATGCTCCAGTTGACGAAGATCAAAAGGGGGGCAAAAATTTTTCTTTCAAGGTTGGAAAGAGAGCAAAAAGAGAATCAGCGATCATGAGAACGTCAGAGGTGATTGACAAGAATTCTTGATCAGAAACAACTGGCTACTAGATATTCTCCCACTAGTCTGACTTCCTTGCGTCCAGATTGGCTAGATCAAGGTAGATTGAGCCTCACTTGTTTCATCTTTGCATAATTTTCTTGCTACTAGCATATGCTTCATCCAAACCAAAGCCTGCTTGAAGTCATTGTATCAAACATATTTTTTTTCATAAATTAAATCCCTGATCTTGTGATTGTATTATCTACCAAATCTGATCTCCCGCATCTTAGTTAGATGGATTTGGCAATCTTATCTAAATTGTTTGCATTATCTTCAATTTCTTTCGAGATTAAAAACATTGCATCACTTTATAAAGAATCTTCATTTTGCCATCAAAATTATTACCAAACCTTTTACTAATAAAATAAGTCCCTATCTGATCGACAAGATTGTTCAGGGCACCTTGGATTCATTTTTCACTCCAGCACAGTCCTCGTACGGATCCGGGATTGGAACTGTGTACACGGACTTTTGTTCGGTATTTCCAGCGACCGACGTTTTCTGTCGCTACATTTTGGAGAGCACCTTTCCTAAGAGTGCCCTCCCTAAGAATGCCCTTCTTGAGAGCAGTCTCCTTGAGGACGTCCTCATCGAGAGTGTTCTCCCTAGAGTGCCCTCATCCAGAGCGGTCTCCCTGGAGAATTCCCTCCTTGAGAGCGGTCTCTCTGAGATCGCTCTCATCTGGAGTGGTCTCTTGAAGAGCGGTCTTCCTAAGAGCACCCTCCATGAGAATGGCCCTCCTTGAGAGCGGTCTCCCTGAGGATGCCCTAGTCAGGAGTGTTCCCCTGGAGCGCCCTCATGGAGAGTACCCTCATTGGAAGCGATGTCCTTGAGAGTGGTCTTCCTACGAGTGCCCTCCATGAGAACACCCTCCAAGTGTTGGTGCAATGGACCCTTGTGCCCAAGGGTTGGCCCAACAATCCCTCGTGACCAAGTGTTGGTGCAACGGTCCCTCATGACCAAGTGTTGACCAAACGGACCCTCGTGACCAAGGGTTGGCCCAACGATGCCTCATGACCAAGTGTTGGCCCAACGGTCCCTCATGACCACATGTTGGCCAAACGGACCCTCATAACCAAGGGTTGGCCCAATGGTCCCTCGTGACCAAGGGTTGGCCAAATGGTCCCTTGTGACCAAGTGTTGGCGCAATGGTCCCTCGTGACCAAGTGTTTGCCAAACGGACCCTCGTGACCAAGGGTTGGCCCAACGGTCCCTCATGACCAAGTTTTGGCCTAACGGAACCTCATGACCAACTATTGGCCGAACGGACCCTCGTGAAAAAATTTATAAGGGTGCAGGATGGTATGGCTAAAACTAGCGCAATCAGGCATATATAAAAGCACCTCACATAGCTACGCTACCACAAGCGCTCTCATAAGACCAAGTGATGGCCTAATGAACCCTCATGACCAAGTGTTGGCCAAACGTTCCCTCATCACCAAGCATTGAACCAACGGTCCCACATGACCAAGTGTTGGCCCAACAGACCATTGTAACCAACTGATGGCCGAATGGAACCTCGTGATCAAATTTATAAGGGTGCAGGATGGTATGGCTAAAACTAGCCCAATCAGGCATATATGGGGAGAGGTAGAATTCTCCCTGGGAGCACCGCATGGTGCTCTTGTGAGAGTGCTCTCCATGGGAGCACCTCACATAGCTGCACTGGCACAAGTGCTCTCACGAGACCAAGTGATGGCCCAACGGACCCTCATGACCAAGTGTTGGCCAAATAGTCCCTCATGACCAAGCGTAGAACCAATGGTCCCTCATGACCAAGTGTTGGTCCAATAGACCATTGTGACCAAGTGATGGTCTAATGGACCCTCATGACCAAGTGTTGGCCAAACGATCCCTCGTGACCAATGGTTGGCCCAATGGTACCTCATGACCAAGTGTTGGCCAAATAGTCCCTGGTGACCAAGTGTTGGCCAAATAAACCATTGTGACCAAGTGTTGGCCCAACGATCCCTCGTGACCAAGTGTTGGCCCAACGGTCCCTCGTCACCAAGTGTTGGCCAAATAGTCCCTGGTGACTAAGTGTTGGCCAAATAAACCGTTGTGACCAAGTGTTGGCCCAACGGTCCCTCGTCACCAAGTGTTGGCCAAACGATCCCTCGTGTCCAAGGGTTGGCCCAACGGTCCCTCGTCACCAAGTGTTGGCTAAAAGGTCCCACGTGACGAAGTGTTGGCCAAACGGAGCATCGTGACCAAGGGTTGGCCCGATGGTCCCTCGTGACCAACAGTTGGCCAAACGGTCCCACATGACCAAGTGTTGGCCATATGGTCCCTCGTGACCAAATTTATAAGGGTGCAAGATGGTATGGCTGAAACTGGCCCAAACAACATAAATGGAGAGAGGTAGCGTTATGCCTGGGAGCACTGCACGGTGCTCTCGCGAGAGTGCTCTCCATGGGAGCACCTCACATAGCTGCACTGGCACAAGTGCTCTCACGAGACCAAGTGTCGGCCCAACGGCCCCTCATGACCAAGTGTTGGCCAAACGATCCCTCGTGACCAATGGTTGGCCCAATGGTACCTCTTGACCAAGTGTTGGCCAAACGATCCCTCGTGACCAATGGTTGGCCCAATGGTACCTCATGAGCAAGTGTTGGCCAAATAGTCCCTCATGACCAAGCATTGATCCAACGGTCCATCGTGCCAAAGGGTTGGCCCAACGAACCCTCGTGTCCAAGTGTTGGCGCAATGGTCCCTCGTAACCAAGAGTTGGCACAATGGTCCATCATGACCAACTGTTGAATAAACAGTTCCTCTTGACCAATGGTTGGTCCAATCGTCCCTTGTAACCGAGTATGGGCCAAACGGTCACTCGTGACCCAATGTTGGCCCAACGGTCCCTCGTCACCAAGTGTTGGCCAAATAGACGCTCATGACCAAGGGTTGGCCCAACGGTCCATCGTGACCATATTTATAAGGGTGCAGGATGGTATGGCTAAATCTAGCCCAATCAGCATATATGGGGAGAGGTAGCGTTCTCCCTGGGAGCACAGCACGGTGCTCTCGCGAGAGTGCTCTCCATGGGATCACCTCCCATAGTTGCATTGGCATGAGCACTCTCACTAGACCAAGTGATGGCCCAATGGACACTCATAACCAAGTGTTGGCCCAGTGGTCCCTCATGACCAAGTGATGGCTCAACGGTCCCTTGTGAACAAGTGTTGGCCCAACTTGCCCAATAAACATATATGAGGAAAGGTAGCGTTCTCCCTGGGAGCACCACACGGTGGTCTCGTGAGAGTGCTATCCATGGGAGCCCTTCGCATAGCTACGCTGGCACAAGCACTCTTACAGGACCAAGTGATGGCCCAATGGATCCTTGTGACCAGGTGTTGGCCAAACGGTTCCTCATGATCAAGCATTGAACCAATGGTCCCTCGTGACCAAGGGTTGGCCGAATGGACCCTCTTGTCCAAGTGTTGGTGCAACGATCCCTCGTTACCAAGTGTTGGCCAAATGGTCCCTCGTGACCAACTGTTGAATAAACAATCCCTCATGACCAAGGGTTGGTCCAATGGTCACTCGTGACCTAGTGTTGGCCCAATGGTCCCTCGTGACCAAATTTATAAGGTTGTAGGATGGTATGGCTGAAACTGGCCCAATCAACATATATGGGGAGAGGTAGCATTCTCCCATGGGGCACTGCACAGTGCTCTGCTAAGAGTGCTCTCAATGGGAGCACCTCGCATAGCTACATTGGCACGAGCGCTCTCACAAGACCAAGTGTTGGCCCAACGGACCCTCATGACCAAGTGTTGGCCAAACAGTCCCTCGTGACCAACCGTTGAACCAACGGTCCCTCATGACCAAGTGTTGGCCCAACAGACCATCGTGACCAAGTGTTGGCCCAATGGAACCTCATGACCAACTATTGGCCAAATGGTCCCTCGTGACCAAGGGTTGGCCCAACGGTCCCTCATGACCAAGTGTTTGCCAAATGGTCCCTCATGACCAAGGGTTGTCCCAATGGATCCTCATGACCAAGTGTTCGTCCAATGGTCCCTCGTGACCAAGTGTTGGTCCAACGGTCCCTTGTGATCAAACTTATAAGGATGCAGGATGGTATGGCTGAAATTGGTCCAATCAACATATATGGGAAGAGGTAGCATTCTCCCTAGAAGCACCGCATGGTGCTCTCCATTGGACCACCTCGCATAGCTATGCTAGCATGAGGGCTCTCACGTGACCAAATGATGGTCCAACAGACCCTCATGACCAAGTGTTGGCCAAATGGTCCCTTGTGACCAAGCGTTGATCCAATAGTCCCTCGTAACCAACTATTTGCCCAACGTTCCCTCATGACCAACTGTGGGCCAAATGGTCCCTCGTGACCAAGTGTTGGTCCAATGGTCCCTCGTGACCAAGTGTTGGCCCAACGATCCCTCGTGACCAATTGTTGGCTGAACGGTCCCTCGTGACCAATGGTTGGCCAAATGGTTCCTCATGACCAAGGGTTGGCCCAATGGTCCCTCGTGACCAACTGTTGGCCAAACAGTCCCTTGTGACCAAGGGGTGGCCCAATGGTCCCTCGTGACCAAGTGATGGCCCAAC
>MNCI01007053.1:0-24292 GCA_015680685.1 Gnetum montanum | reverse complement strand
AGCTGATGTAGGGAATTGATCTCCGGCTACAAAGGCTAAGTTGATTGTACCCTTAACCCTAACACGTGATCCATTGAAGGATTTTAGACATGTGGTTTTGTTTGGCCTGATTTCATCTGTGAGGTCTAGCTTGTCGATGACAGAGTACAGGGCTACATTCATTGCTGCACCATCTTCAACATGCACTCTGCGGATGGTGCACTTCCCAACACGAATGCTAATGGATAGTGGAGCTGTTGTGACTTCCCCTTGTTCGGGGTTAACTTTAACTGCATCATCATGAAAGGCTAAGGTATTTGAACCCAATCCTTGTGGTGTGTGTTACGAAATCATTGCATAGATGAATTCTTCGTTTGCGGGGATATCCTCTGTAATAGGAATGGATGCTAATGTTTGAGCCAAGGCTTTGCAGTGAGTGGCTGAAGTCATGACCAGTTCGTACAAACTCATCGTTGTGTTCTTTTGTTTTAGCCCTTGTTTTACTTGGGTTAGTGTAGCTATGAAGTCCTTGTCATTAGCTATTGTGTTGGTTTTAACTTCCTCCGTGAAGCTTGAGAGATAGACCTCTCGAGAGGGGGACTTAGGCTTGGTTCACTTGGGGGTAGGGGCCCCAGTGTTCAGTTGTTGTTTGCTAGTTGTGGCCTTTTCTTCGGTCATGGGAGTTGTGAGGTGCTTACGTTCCCATTTGGTGGGCCTAGTCGGGTTGCTAGTGGGGTCAACCCTTGGAGGAGGATGGATCGAGATGTTGTTCACTATTGGGCTTTGGGTAGGTAAAGGGTCATCTCGTTGTGGCGCTCTTATGATGAAAGGTTGCTTGGTGGTTTTTGTTGCTGCGTCATGCCAGTTTAACGTCTTAGCGGACGATGTCTGTGGAGCCTTGACCACAAAGGGTGTTGTGGGTGCCTGGGGTGGTACCTTGATAACAAAGGGAGGCCTCTTGTTTGTGGAGGCTAGGGGAATCCTTGCCTTACTGGGAGGCACACGGATCACAAAATGTTTTTGCAGGATGTCTTGTTTGTTTTCCATATGGATAGTATTAATCACATATGGGGCATCATTGATTTTGGTATTGAGAGGATCTTTATAGACCCCCATGGATTGATTTTGGGGCCTTACTAGGTTTGTCTCGTCGAATGCTACTTCACGCCCATCTATCATGCGTTGTATGTCTTGCTTCAATGCATAGCAGTAATCAGGCCCATGACCACACCATTGATGATACTCACAAAACCTATCCAACCTAAAGCCTTTTGGGATAGGGGGTTCGTTCGATGTTGCTAAGGCTAGATTTTTGGCCAATTCGCAAAAGCGATCATGTCTTTGTGAGGCCGCAGGAGACATTTGTTTATGTTGAATTAACCCAGCCTTTAGAAGTTGGTCAAGCATTTGTGAAGGCTTTATGGGAAATGGTGTGTACTGAGTAGGATCTTTTCTTTCGAAGGTACGTGCATGACCTATGTTGTTATTTCTATTTGAGGAGCTTTTAGGTGTGTGAGTGGGTGTTGTTCTTTCATAGTTGTTTAGGATAGTGGGTTGTTTTCCCTCAGCCACTGCTGCTACCGTTGTTTTGGGTTTATCTTTTCTTATATGTTGGCTTCTAAAGGCTGAGTAGGCTGGGTCATTACTTGTTTGTGCCGCTTCTTCTATGTCTTTGATTTGTACAAATGCTTGGCTCAATGTGTGGGCTTTTAGGTAATAAAGTTTTGATTTAATAAACTCATTCACAGCTGATTTAAGGATAGTGAGTAAATACGTTTCGGGGATAGGTTCATGAAGTTCATTTAAGGCTGCACTCCACCTTTGGATAAATTTTTGTGCTGGCTCTAATGGTGCTTGTTTAATTTGAATCAAGCTATCTAATGTGGCTTTAGGTTTCAGATTGTATTTGAAACGGGTGACAAATTGATGCAACAAATTCTCTAAAGAAGATATGGAGCTATGAGGTAGAGATCGGTACCAGTCTAAGGCTTTTCCGGTTAAGGACATTGCAAACACTCGCAAGATTACATGGGGCCATGCTTGAAGTAAAAGGGTTTCGGTTCTAAATGTTACTAGATGGGCATTTGGGTCCCCTTCTCCATTGTACTTGGTCAGTTGAGGTAATGAGACTCCTTTTGGCAAGGTCAAGGGTGGAACTGAGGGGTCAATTGGGTCATCTTGATAGAAATCTAGTACCTTGACTTCCTCATTGTTGAAAGTTTTAAGGCGTTTTAATTCTTCTGCCAATGAGTGCATCATTTTTTGTGTGTCTGCCCATTCTTGGGCGGTAGGCAAACCAATGGATTGAGTTGATTGTGGATGATAATGGTTTAATTGTTGCATTGTTTGTGGAAAAGCAGGTTGTTGGGCTAACATTTGTTGTGGTGGGATGGTATTCGGGACTGAGACTACTGGTGGAACCCATTGCCCAGCCACATGTTGTGAGGCAACACCTTGAATATGTTGGGTAGGAGTAATCAATGGTGCCCTATGAATTTGCATCTGGGGTATGTAATGGGTGGATGTGGAAGCTGGTATGACTGATGGTATTCCAATTACTTGAGGTTGGAGGATTGACCCTGCGTTGGTTTGGGGGAGTTGTTGGGATTGCACTGGTGGAGGAATGATGGAAGTGGATGCATCAGAGTGAATGTTATTGAGCATGGAGAAGATAGGGATGGAATGGGGAACAGGTGCTTGAATGTTTGTGGATGAAGAAGGAAACATAGTTTCTTCTAGGAAAGGATGGGATAATAGGTTTGTGTGGGCATGGGGGCTAACAGTATGGTATGATTCTCCATGTTCAGATTGGGCTGCAAAGTCATCTTCTTCATCTTGAGGCTCTATGGGAGGTAGTTGTAAGGCTTGATTTTTAACCATGAGAAGTTGGGATATGAGTTTATGATGGTTTTCAGATAGTGGGATTATGTCAAAAGCTGAAGGGATAAACTCACGTCCTCCTTTGTGGATGAATTCATATTCTCGCTTAGCTTCCCTCTCTATACGATCAATGGGTAGGTTGGCTTGGATCTTAACACAGATAAAATTATATTGTTCGGGTGTAAGAGTTGCGTGAATAGGGCCTTTGCCTTGTAGCCTGAGGGATTGGCGTGTAGGGCCTTGAGGATTTATGTGTTCAATAACGGTTATAGATTCCGTAGCAGTCACAGGGTTTGAAGCAATTGGTAGTGTTACTGGGTTGACTTGGGAAGATTCCATGATAAATGTGAATGGACTGGGATAGACGAATGGAGTTGGATCGTAAGCAGTTGTAGTGTGGGGTGACACAAGCTTAGTGTGATCAACAGGGATGAAGAGACTCAAATGGGCAAGATGGATGAGTTTTGATAGGTAGTGAGGTTTTAATCAATAACAAGAAAGTGGCCCTCCTTCTAGCGCCAAAAACTGTACTGACCTAAATCGTCGGTGTAAGGCTGGAAGGGAAACAGACACCGAGAGATCGTTGGGCAGCCACAGCCAACCCTGCCTTCGCTTGAGGGCAAGCTGGAAAAGGAACGAAGGCAGAGTGCCTTGGATGGTTCGCACGCAAATCAACCAAGGACTTCCCCAAGCGTAAGCTATGGCTAGCGCTTGGGTTATCGTAAACGGTGTAAACGGAATATGAACAACGATACGAAATGTAAATAAAGTGTACTGAATTATGAATAAAGCGTAAACAAAGTTATATTGTAAACAGAAGATAAACTGCAGTAAATAATGTAAATGAGAGGCAAAAATGAAACTGTATTGTATTGTTTTTAAACAAGAATATGCACCGGTCAAAGCGTAGTTGCACAAGTGTGGACGGCAAGTCAAACGCCTAGCCCCGGAATGATGTGACACAATGATGTGACGATGAAATGTGATTAATGTGAGAAGAAATCGGAAGCCAAAAATCAGATGTGCATCACCAATTCCTCCAATCTTTGCCTCTTTTAATCTTCTTCTCTCTCTTGTCGCTTTTGCCTTTGCTTCTTTTTATCTCTTTTGTCTTTGTTCTTGTCTTGTTGTTCTTGTCTCTCTTGTTTGTTGCTTCTTTTTGTGTGAATTGGTAGGGTATTTATAGGTTTGGGCTAGGGTTTTGGCTAGGGTTTTCTTTGACCAAGTTCAATGTATCCATGCTTGAAAGTTGTACATGAGTTGTACGTGTGTTGGCACTTTTTCTTTTTCTTGGCCAGGTTCAATGTATTTTACAACTTATGGGTCATTTGAGCCCATAAAAGATACAAAAAATTAAAAATACAAGCCCTTGAGTTGTAAAACTTTAGAAAATTTTAAAAAATATGTCCAGCGGTGGCGGCTCCCTTAATTAAAAATTATTTTTTTGGGTGGTCGGCTGAAAATTGTAATGTTTTGGTGAAAAAGTTTTAATCATCGCGGATGCCCAGTGATGCAGCAGCGGCGGCGCAGGCAGGCAGGAGGAGCGACGGCGCAGTAAGCTCAGCGAGTGACGCGTCACGTGGCAGAGAGACTAGCACGGTAGGCAGTAGCGAAGCGGTGCAGCAGGAGCAGGAGACAGCCACGCCGAAGGCTAGAGCAACGCGGAGGGGCAGGAGATGGCGATGGCGGCGGGAGCAGTTGCGCAGCAAAAAATAATCAGCGGCGTCGGGCAGACAGGGAAGTCAGCAACGCGGCGGTGGACGGCATGAGAGAGAAGGAACAACAGCAGCGGCACCAGAAAATAGCAGCGTCAGGAAGCACAGGAGGCAGTAGATAGACACGAAGCAAGGTGGCAGCGGAGAGGCAACAAACAGCGACGCGATGCAGAGGGTGGCGGGAGCGCAGAGGACACGTGCGGCAGTGCAGGAGCAGAGACAGCAACGTAACAGAGGTAGCAGAGAGAAAACAACATCGGCAGGTACGGTAGCAGGAGAAGGGACACGGCAGCCAGAATCAGCAACACACATGCAACGCGGTAGTCGGTGGACGACGCAGCGCAGCAGGAGGAGACAACGGCGGCAGGGAGAAAGAAAACAGTGGCAGGTAGCAAACAGATGCGGCAGGTAACAAAAAGATGCAGCAGGCAGCAAACAGCGATGGTGAGGACAACGCAACAGCGGCAGGGATGACGCAGCAGCGACAGGAAGTCAGCAGAGAATCAGCAACGCGGCGGCGCAGCAGCAACGCGGGCGAGGCCGCGGGAGCGCAGAGGGCGACAGTGCGGCAGTGGGAGCAGCAATGCATCAGCGGCAGAGAGACCAACGACGTGGCAGCGTAAAGGGGAGCGGTGACGTGGCAGGGCACAGAGAAAAGCAGCGGCAGGGCAAAAACAGAGACGGCAAGCAACGCGGGAGTGGCACAGAAACAGCGATGCTAGGGCAGATCATGGATACCGACAGGTGCAGGGATGGAAAATTGACAGCAGCGTAGTGGTCGGTGTACAAGGAGCCACGGGCCATGAGAACGATCTCCGTGGCTCACGGGTGGACGTGCAGGGGCATCACACTGTTGCCCGTGAAATCACAGTGGCTGAGCGTGACCTTTAATGGTTTCTTCTTTTCTTTTTGAATTTTATCTGTCTCATTTGAAATTAAAACTCAAATCCAGGAAAGCCTTCATCCAGTGTCCAAATCATAAATGCAAATGCCCACTGAATTTGGTGGAGGGTATTGCACATATTCTGGAAAGTTAGGAGGCCCAGGAACAGACTCCTAGCTAAAGCTTTGTTACCTACCCTTATCTTGATTGCAACGTACTCATGTGGAAAGATTCTAAGCCAAAATGATCTTTCTTCAAGACTAATGTAACATTTTTCCTTTTATCAATGGACCATTCTGAGACAATGTTGGTGGTGCTCTCCAGATCCAGGCATGTTCTGACGTAAAATAGTGAAATGCAGAAGTTTGTTGTTAAATGCTTTAAAAATGTTTTGTTCCCTGCTATTTTGCAATCCGAATTTTCTGTGTGATCTAGATAATTTTTCGACTGCCTAAAAGGGCTCGATTCATTTTCAATTAAAGTGCTAAGCTGAAATCAGTGGTGTTTCACAAGGGTTGGCCCAACGGTCCCTCGTGACCAAGTGTTGGCCCAATGGTCCCTCGTGACCAAGGGTTGGCCCAACGGTCCCTCATGACCAAGTGTTGGCCCAATGGTCCCTCATGACCAAGGGTTGGCTGAACGGACCCTCATGACCAAGGGTTGGCCCAACGGACCCTCCTGACCAAGGGTTGGCCCAGCGGTTCCTCATGACCAAGGGTTGGCGCAACGGTCCCTCATGACCAAGTGTTGGCGCAATAGTCCCTCGTGACCAAGGGTTGGTCCAACAGTCCCTTGTGACCAAGTGTTGGTACAATGGTTCCTCATGACTAAGTGTTGGCCAAATAGACCCTCATGACCAAGGGTTGGCCCAATGGTCCCTCGTGACCAACGGTTGGCCAAACGATCCCTCATGACCAAGGGTTGGCCCAATGGTCCCTCATGACAAAGTGTTGGTGGAACGGTTCCTCATGACCAAGTGTTGGCCAAACGGACCCTCATGAGCTAGGGTTGGTCTAACGGTTCCTTGTGACCAAGGGTTGGCCCAACGATCCCTCATGACCAAGTGTTGGCCCAACGGTCCCTCGTGAGCAATTGTTGGCCAAACGGTCCCTCGTGACCAAGGTTTGGCCCAACAGTCCCTCGTGATCAAGTGAGCACCTTGTGTTATGCACGTGAGAGTTTTCACCTTGGGAGCATTTTTTTGGAGAGCACCTTTCCTAAGAGTGTCCTCCCTAAGAACGCCCTTCTTTAGAGCGTTCTCATTGAGGATGTCCTCATCGACAGCATTCTCCCTGGAGCATCCTCGTTGAGAGTGGTCTCCCTGGAGAATGCCCTCCTTGAGAGTGTTCTCTTTGAGATTGCTCTCATCTAGAGTGGTCTCCTAGAGAGCGGTCTTCCTAAGAGTGCCCTCCTTGAGAATGGCTCTCCTTGAGAGCAGTCCCCTTGAGGACTACCTCATTTGGAGAATTTTCCCTAGAGTGCCCTCGTTGAGAGCACCCTAATGGAAAGTGATCTCCCTGAGGATGCCCTTATCGGGACCATTCTCCCTAGACTGCCCTCGTTGAGAGCAATCTCCCTGTAGTACCATCGTTGGGAGCGTTATCCATGGAGTGACCTCCTTGAGATCATTTTTCCTTATACACGTGAGAGTGTTCTCTTTGAGAGTGCCATTGTTGAGATTGTTATCTTGGAGAGCTACCTCCATTAGAACATCCTCCTTGAGATCGATGTTGCTGGGGACGCCCTGTTTGAGAGCATCCTCCTTAGGAGCATTCTATGTAAGTTTTTCCTCCTCGAGAGTGTCCTCATTGAGAGTGCCCTCATCGGGAACAGTCTTTGTTTGATCAGCCATCTGAAGAGCCTTCTTCTTGACAACACCCTCATCATGAGCATTTCTTTCTTGAGTGCCCTCGTTGAGAGCATTCTTTTGAAGAGTGTAGTCCTTGAGAGAATTTTCCCTAAGGGCATCCTCCATTAGGGCATTCTCTATGAGAGTGCTCTTATTTAGAGCATTCTATATGTGAGCACCTTGCGTTACGCACGTGAGAGTTTTCACCTTGAGAGAATTGTTTCAGAGAGCACCTTTCCTAAGAGTTCCGTCCTTGAGAACGTCCTTCTTGAGAGTGGTCTCCCTGAGGACGTCCTCATCAAGAGCGTTCTCCCTGGAGCACCCTCATTCAGTGTGGTCTCCCAGGGGAACGCCCTCCTTGAGAGTGGTCTCTCTTAGATCACTCTCATTATGAGCGATCTCCTGGAGAGCGATGTTCCTAAGAGCGCCCTCCCTGAGAATGGCCCTCCTTCAGAGTGGTCCCCCTAAGGACGCCTTCATCAGGAGCCTTCCTTTAGAGCACCCTCATTGAGAGCTTCCTCATGGAGAGTGGTCTCCCCAAGGATGCCCTCATCGGGACCTTTCTCCATGGATCGCCCTTGTTGAGAGCAGTCTCCCTAGAGCACCATCGTCAGGAGCGTTGTTAGTGGAGTGACCTCCTTGAGATCACTTTTCTTTATACACATGAGAGTGTACTCTATGAGAGCGCCATTGTTGAGATTGTTCTCTTGGAGAGCTACCTCCATTAGAACACCCTCCTTGAGATCGGTGTCATTGGGGACACCCTCTTTGAGAGTGTCCTCCTTAAGAGTGTTCTACATGAGTTTCGCCTCCTCAAGAGCATCCTCATTGAGAGTGCCCTCATCGAGAGTGGTCTTCGTTTGAGTGAACATCTGAAGAGCATTCTTCTTGACAGCACCCTCATCGTGAGTGTTCTCCCTGGAGTGCCCTCGTTGAGAGCATTCTGTCAAAGAGTGCCGTCCTTGAGAGAATTCTCCCTAAGGGCATCCTCTGTTAGAGTAGTCTCCATGAGAGCGTTCTCATTTAGAGCATTCTCCATGTAAGCACCTTGCATTATGCATGTAATAGTTTTCACCTTGAGAGCGTTGTTTCGAAGAGAACCTTTCCTAAGAGTGCCCTCCCTAGGAACACCCTTCTTGAGAGAGGTCTCCCTGAGGATGTCCTTATCAAGAGTGTTCTCCTTGGAGCGTCCTCATCCAAAGTGTTCTCCCTAGAGAATGCCCTCCTTGAGAGTGGTCTCTCTGAGATCGCTCTCATCAGGAGTAGTCTCCTGGAGAGCAGTCTTCCTAAGAGTGCCCTCCATGACAATGGACCTCCCTAAGAGCGGTCTCCCTAGTGCACCCTCATCGTGAGCGTTCTCCCTAGAGTTCCCTCGTTGAGAGCATTCTGTTGAAGAGTGCCATCCTTGAGAGTGTTCTTGGCAAGAGCAGTCTTCCTGAGGGCATCCTCCATTAGAGCAGTCTCCGTGAAAGCATTCTCCCTGAGGGCATCCTCCATTAGAATAGTCTCCATTAGAGCATTCTCCATGTGAGCACCTTGCATTATGCACGTGAGAGTTTTCACCTTGGGAGTGTTGTTTTAAAGAGCACCTTTCCTAAGAGTGCCCTCCTTGAAAACGCCCTTTTTGAGAGTGGTCTCCTTGAGGATGTCCTCATTGAGAGCATTCTCCCTGGAGCATCCTCATTGAGAGTGGTCTCCTTGGAGAACGCCCTTCTTGAGAGTGGTCTCCTTGGAGAACGCCCTTCTTGAGAGTGGTCTCTCTAAGATCACTCTAATCGGGAGTGGTCTCTTGGAGAGCAGTCTTCCTAAGAGTGCCCTCCCTGAGAACGGCTCTCCTTGAGAGTGGTCTGCCTGATGACTTCCTCATCGGGAGCATTCTTCCTAGAGTGCTCTCCTTGAGAGTGCCCTCATGGAGAGTGTTCTCCCTGAGGACACCCTCATCGAGACTGTTCTCCCTGGATTGCCCTCGTTGAGAGCTATCTCCTTGGAGTGCCATCGTTGGGAGCGTTCTCCATGCAGCGACCTCCTTGAGATCACTTTTTATTATACACATGAGAATTTTCTCTGCGAGAGCACCATTGTTGAGATTCTTCTCTTGGAGAGCTACCTCCATTAGAACACCCTCCTTGAGATCGGTGTCGTTGGGGAAGCTCTCTTTGAGAGTGTCCTCCTTAAGAGCGTTCTACGTGAGTTTGGCCTTCTTGAGAGCATCCTCATTGAGATTTCCCTCATCAGGAGCGGTCTTTGTTTGATCGGCCATCTAAAGAACGTTCTTCTTGATAGTGCCCTCATCGTGAGTGTTCTCCCTGAAGTGCCCTCATTGAGACTGTTTTATCGAAGAGTGTCTTCCTTGAGAGCATTCTTACTGACAGCATTCTCCTTGAGGGCATCCTCCATTAGAGAATTCTCCATGAGATCATTCTTATTTAGAGCATTCTCCATGTGAGCACCTTGCGTTACGCACGTGAGAGTTTTCACCTTGAGAGTGTTGTTTTGGAGAGCACCTTTCCTAATAGTGCCCCCCCTAAGAATGTCCTTCTTGAGAGCAGTCTCCCTAAGGATTTCCTCATCAAGAGTGTTCTCCTTGGAGCACCCTCGTTCAGAGTGGTCTCCTTGGGGAATGCCCTACTTGAGAGCGGTCTCTCTGAGATCGCTCTCATTGGGAGCAGTCTCCTCAAGAGTTGTCTTCGTGAGAGCACCCTCCTTGAGAATGATCCTCCTTGAGAGTGATCTCCCTAAGGATTCCCTCATTAGGAGCATTCATCTAGAGCACCCTTGTTGAGAGCACCCTCATGGAGAGCGGTCTCCCCAAGGACACCCTCATCGGGAGCGATCTCCTTGAGAGTAGACCTCGTTGAGAGTGCCCTCATTGGGAGCAATCTCCTTGAGAGCATACTTTCTAAGAGCACCCTCCTTGAGAATGCCCTCCTTTAGAGTGGTCTCCCTGAGGACACCCTCATTTGGAGCATTTTCCTTGGATTTCCCTCGTTGAGAGTGATCTCCTTAGAGTACCCTCATTAAGAGCATTCTCCTTGAAGTGCCCTTGTTGAGAACGCCCTCCTTGAGAGTAGTCTCCTTGAGGACACCTTCATCAGGAGCGTTCTCCCTGGAGTGTCCTCGTTGAGAGCGCCCTCATCGAGAGTGGTCTCCCTGAGGATGCTCTCATCATGAGCATTCTTCCTAGAGTGCCCTCGTTGAGAGAGGTCTCCCTGTAGTGCCCTCGTTGACAGCATTCTCCTTGGAGTGGCCTCCTTGAGATCACTTTTCATTATGCATGTGAGAGTGTTCTTAGCGAGAGCACCATTGTTGAGATTGTTCTCTTGGAGAGCTACCTCCATTAGAACACCCTCCTTGAGATCAGTGTCGCTAGGGACACCCTTGTTGAGAGCGTTCTCATGGAGATTTCCCTTCATTAGAATGTCCTTCTTGACATCTGACTTGTTGGGGATGCCCTCCTTGAGGGTGTTTTCCTTGATAGAACCCTTTGTTAGAGTGCCCTTCCGAAGAGCATTCTATTGGAGATGTTCCTCGACTGGAGTGTTCTCCTAGGAGCGCCTTTGTTGAGAGCATTCTGTCAAAGAGATTCCTCCCCGAGATCGTTCTTCCCAAGAGTGGCCTCCGCAATAGCGTTCTCCTTGAGAGCACTTGGCTCCCTCATGTGAATGTTCTCTTTGAGAGCATCATCATTGAGAGCACCCTTTTTAAGAGTGCCCTCCTTGAGGAAGACCTCCCTCAGAGGGATCTCCTTGAGGACACCCTTCTTGAGAGCGTCCTCCTTAGCAACATTCTACGTGAGTGCCTTTCGTTAGAGTAGCCCTTCTGAGAGCGTTCTGCTTGAGAGTGCCCTCCCTGAGAGTGCCTTGTGTCATGCATGTGAATTAGGGTAGGTGGAACCCTTTATCCTGAGATGCATTTTTCTTTATGCTTGGGTGTGATTGTTGCGGATGTTGCGATATCAGAGTCACCATTGATGGCTCTACAAGATTGAAAGATCCTCTCTCTAAAAATGATATGGTTTAATTTCATGTGAATGGTTGCATTGATTTGGTGGGGATGAGGTCGCAGAGCATCTGGACATCCTCCATAGGGTAGCATCAGGTGCATGCTCTCTCTACCTAATCACCGATTCAATTGCCTAGTAGCACATGGGTGGTAGTAAAGTTTACTTGCACGAGCCAAGAAATGAAGAGGGACTTGGTCTCTCTTGTTCTCCATGCACTTGTAGGTGCCTCATTGTTCATTTCGGATTGAGGATTTTATTAATTCGAGCAACTGTTTCATGGTTGTAGCATCTCAAAAATAAGCTTTCGTGGATTCAGGAACTTGCATTGTGCCTTCCCTTGGAGTAGCTTGTCGAGTTTTGAGCACATTCCCAAACTCGGCAGTAAGTTCTCCATGGGTTAGGGGTAGTCAGATGGATGTTTGAGGCTCATGTCTCAAAAATCCCTTATTTTGGCTGCACGATGCTCTGTATTTGGGTTTCATGAAGGATTTTTCGGTTGTGTGGTCACTTGATGGTGAATTCGGGTAGGTGTTACCCTGCATCCTGAGAGGCTTATTTTCCTATGCCTGGGTGTGATTTTTATAGATTTTGGGAGATCAGAGCCTCCATTGACGGCTCTACGGGATTGAAAGATCCTCTCTCTAAAAACAATATGGGTTGGTTTCATGCGAATAGTTGCATTGATTTGGTGGGGTCGATGTGATAGAGCATTTGGACATCCTCCATGAGGTAGCGTCAGGTGCATGCTCTCTCTGCCTAATCACCGATTTGATTGCCTAGTAGCGCATGGGTGGTAGTGACGAGTTCACTTGCATGAGCCGAGAAACGAAGAGGGACTTGGTCTCTCTTGTTCTCCATGCACTTTCAGGTGCCTCGTTGTTCATTGTGGATTGAGTATTTTATTAATTAGGACGACTATTTCGTGGTCGTACCATCTCGAAAATAAGCTTTGGTGGATTCAGGAACTTGCGATGTGCCTTCCCTTGGAGTAGCTTGACGAGTTTTGAGCACATGCCCAAACTCGGCAGTAAGTTCTCCATGGGTTAGGGGCAATCAGATGGATGTTTGAGGCTCATGTCTCAAAAATCCCTTGTTTTGGCTGCATGACGCTCTGTCTTTTGGTTTCACGAAGGAGTTTTCGGTTGTGCCATCATTTGACGGTGAATTCGGGTAGGTGTTACCCTGCATCCTGAGAGGCTTGTTTCTTTATGCCTGGGTGTGATTGTTGTGGATTTTGCGAGATCAGAGCCACCATTGATGGCTCTATGGGATGGAAAGATCCTCTCTCTGAAAATGATATGGGTTGATTTCATGTGAACGGTGCATTGATTTGGTGGGTATGAGGTGGTAGAGCATTTGGACATCCTCCATGGTGTAGCGTCAGGTGCATACTTGCTCTTCCTAATCATCGATTCGATTGCCTAGTAGCGCATGGGTGGTATTGGCAAGTTCACTTGCACGAGCTGTGAAACGAAGAGGGACTTGGTCTCTCTTGTTCTCCATGCACTTGCAAGTGCCTCGTTGTTCATTGCGGATGAAGGATTTTATTAATTTGGGTGACCGTTTCGTGGTCGTACCATCTCAAAAATAAGCTTTCATGGATTTAGGAACTTGTGTTGTGCCTTCCCTTGGAGTAGCTTGTCGAGTTTTGAGCGCATGCCCAATCTTGGCAGTAAGTTCTCCATGGGTTAGAGGTAGTTAGATGGATGTTTGAGGCTCATGTCTTGAAAATCCCTTGTTTTGTCTACGTAATGCTTTATCTTTGGGTTTCACAAAGGAGTTTTTGGTTGTGTGGTCACTTAATGGTGAATTTGGGTAGGTGTTACCCTGCATCCTGAGAGGCTTGTTTCTTTATGCCTGGGTGTGATTGTTGCGGATTTTGGAAGATCAGAGCCTCCATTGACAGTTCTATGGGATTGAAAGATCCTCTCTCTGAAAATGATATGGGTTGATTTTGTGCAAACGGTTGCATTGATTTGGTGGGGTTGATGTGGTAGAGCATCTAGACGCCCTCCACGAGGTAGCGTCAGGTGCATGCTCTCTTTGCCTAATCACTGATTTGATTGCCCAGTAGCACATGGGTGGTAGAGATGAGTTCACTTGCACAAGCTAAGAAATGAAGAGGGATTTGTTCTCTCTTATTCTCCATGCACTTGTAGGTGCCTCTTTGTTCATTGCAGATCAAGGATTTTATTAATTTGGGTGACCGTTTTGTGGTCGTACCATCTCAAAAATAAGCTTTCTTGGATTTAGGAACTTGCGTTGTGCCTTCCCTTGGAGTAGCTTGTCGAGTTTTGAGCGCATGCCCAAACTTAGTAGTAAGTTCTCCATGGGTTAGGGGCAGTCGGATGGATGTTTGAGGCTCATGTCTTGAGAATCCCTTATTTTGTCTACGTAATGCTTTGTCTTTGGGTTTCATGAAGGAGTTTTTAGTTTTGTGGTCACTTGACAGTGAATTCGGGTAGGTGTTACCCTGCATCTTGAGAGGCTTGTTTCTTTATGCCTAGGTGTGATTGTTGTAGATTTTGGGAGATCAGAGCATCCATTGATGGCTCTATGGGATTGAAAGATCCTCTTTTTAAAAATGATATGGGTTGATTTCCTGCAAATGGTTGCATTGATTTGGTGGGGTTGATGTGGTAGAGCATCTGGATGCCCTCCACGAGGTAGTGTCAGGTGCATGCTCTCTCTACCTAATCACCGATCTAATTACCTAGTAGCGCATGGGTGGTAGTGACAAGTTCACTTGCACAAGCTGAGAAACAAAGAGGGACCTGGTCTCTCTTGTTGTCCATGCACTTGTAGGTGTCTCGTTGTTCATTGCGGATTGAGGATTTTGTTAATTTGGGTGACCATTTCATGGTCATACCATCTCAGAAATAAGCTTTCATGGATTCAAGAACTTGCGTTGTGTGTTCCCTTGGAGTAGCTTGTCGAGTTTTGAGTGCATGCCCAAACTCAACAGTAAGTTCTCCATAGGTTAGGGGAGGTCGGATGGATGTTTGAGGCTCATGTCTCGAAAATTCCTTATTTTGGCTACACGACCCTCTGTCTTTGGGTTTCACAAAGGAGTTTTTGGTTGTTCGGTCACTTGACGGTGAATTCGGGAAGGTGTTACCTTGCATCCTGAGAGGCTTGTTTCTTTATGCTTACATGTGATTGTTGCGGATTTTGGAAGATCAAAGCCTCCATTGACGGCTCTATGGGATTGAAAGATCCTCTTTCTAAAAATGATATGGGTTGATTTCATGTGAACGGTTGCATTGATTTGATGGGGTTGATGTGGTAGAGCATCTGGATTCCCTCCACGAGGTAGCATCAGGTGCCTGCTCTCTCTATCTAATCACTGATTTGATTGTGTAGTAGCGCATGGGTGGTAGTGATGAGTTCACTTGCACCAGCAGAGAAATGAAGCGGGACTTGGTCTTTCTTATTCTCCATGCACTTGTAGGTGCCTCATTGTTCATTGTGGATTGAGGATTTTATTAATTTGGGTGACCATTTCGTTGTCGTACCATCTCAAAAATAAGCTTTCATGGATTTAGGAACTTGCGTTGTGCCTTCCCTTGGAGTAGCTTGTCGAGTTTTGAGCGCATGCCCAAACTTGACAGTAAGTTCTCCATGGGTTAGGGGTAGCCGAATTTATGTTTGAGGCTCATGTCTTAAAAATCCCTTATTTTGTCTGCGTAATGCTTTATCTTTGGGTTTCATGAAGGAGTTTTCAGTTGTGCAGTCACTTGACAGTGAATTTAGGTAGGTGCTACCTTGCATCCTGAGAGGCTTGTTTCTTTATGCCTGGGTGTGATTGTTGCGGATTTTGGGAGATCAGAGCCTCCATTGACAGCTCTATGGGATTGAAAGATCCTCTCTCTGAAAACGATATGGGTTGATTTTGTGTGAACAGTTGCACTGATTTGGTGGGGTTGATGTGGTAGATCATCTAGACGCCCTCCATGAGGTAGTGTCAGGTGCATCCTCTCTCTATGCACTTGCAGGTGCCTCGTTGTTCATTGCGGATCGAGGGTTTTATTAATTCAAGTGAATGTTTCGTGGTCGTACCATCTCGAAAATAAGCTTTTGTGGATTTAGGAACTTGCATTGTGCCTTCCCTTAGAGTTACTTGTCGAGTTTTGAGCACATGCCCAAACTCGGCAGTAAGTTCTCCATAGGTTAGGGGTAGTCGGATAGATTTTTGAGGGTCATGTCTCAAAAATCCCTTGTTTTGGCTGCATGATGCTCTATCTTTGGGTTTCACGAAGGAGTTTTTGGTTGTGCAGTCACTTGATGGTGAATTTGGGTAGGTGTTACCCTGCATCCTGAGAGGCTTGTTTCTTTATGCTTGGGTGTGATTGTTGCGGATTTTGGGAGATCAAAGCCTCCATTGACAGCTCCACAGGATTGAAAGATCCTCTCTCTGAAAATGATATGGGTTGATTTCATGCGAACAGTTGCATTGATTTGGTGGGGTTGATGTGGTAGAGCATCTTCATGCCCTCCATGAGGTAGCGTCAGGTGCATGCTCTCTCTACCTAATCACCAATTTGATTACCTAGGAGCGCATGGGTGGTAGTGACGAGTTCACTTGCACGACCCAAGAAATGAAGAGGGACTTGGTCTCTCTTGTTCTCCATGCACTTGTAGGTGCCTCATTGTTCATTACTGATTGAGGATTTTCTTAATTTGGGTGACCATTTGGTCATCGTACCATCTTGAAAATAAGCTTTCGTGGATTCAGGAACTTGCATTGTTCCTTCCCTTGGAGTAGCTTGTCGAGTTTTGAGTGCATGCCCAAACTTGGCAGTAAGTTCTCCATGGGTTAGGGGTAGTTAGACGGATGTTTGAGGCTCATGTCTCAAAAATCCCTTATTTTGTTTGTGTAATGCTTTATCTTTGGGTTTCACAAAGGATTTTTCATTTGTGTGATCACTTGACAGTGAATTCAGGTCGGTGTTACCCTGCATCCTGAGAGGCTTGTTTCTTTATGCCTAGGTGTGATTGTTGCAGATTTTGGGAGATCAGAGCCTCCATTCATGGCTCTACGGGATTGAAAGATCCTCTCTCTAAAAATGATATGGGTTGATTTCATGCAAACGGTTGCATTGATTTGGTGGGGTTGATGTGGTAGAGCATCTTCATGCCCTCCATGAGGTAGCGTCAAGTGCATGCTCTCTCTACCTAATCACCAATTTGATTGCCTAGTAGCACATGGGTGGTAGTGATGAGTTCACTTGCATTAGCCAAGAAATGAAGAGGGACTTGGTCTCTCTTGTTCTCCATGCGCTTGTAGGTACCTTGTTGTTCATTGCGGATCAAGGATTTTATTAATTCGGGCGACCATTTCGTGGTCGTACCATCTCGAAAATAAGCTTTCATGGATTCAAAAACTTGTGTTGTGCCTTCCCTTGGAGTAGCTTGTCGAGTTTTGAGCACATGCTCAAACTCAGCAGTAAGTTCTCCACGGGTTAGGGGTAGTCGGATGGATGTTTGAGGCTCATGTCTTGAAAATCCCTTGTTTTGGCTGCACGACGCTCTGTCTTTGGGTTTCATGAAGGAGTTTTCGGTTGTGTGGTCACTTGATGGTGAATTCAGTTAGGTGTTACCCTGCATCCTGAGAGGCTTGTTTCTTTATGCTTGGGTGTGATTGTTGTGGATTTTGGGAGATCAGAACCTCCATTGATGGCTCTATGGGATTGAAACATCCTCTCTTTGAAAATGATATGGGTTGATTTCCTATGAATGGTTGCATTGATTTGGTGGGGTTGATGTGGTAGAGCATCTGGACACCCTCCAGGAGGTAGCATCAGGTGCATGCTCTCTCTGGCTAATCAATGATTTGATTGTGTAGTAGTTCATGGGTGGTAGTGATGAGTTCACTTGTATGAGCCAGGAAACAAAGAGGGACTTGGTCTTTCTTATTCTCCATGCACTTGTAGGTGCCTAATTGTTCATTGTGGATCAAGGATTTTATTAATTTGGGCAACCGTTTCGTGGTCGTACCATCTCGAAAATAAGCTTTCATGGATTCAGGAACTTGTGTTGTGCCTTCCCTTGGAGTAGCTTGTCGAGTTTTAAGCACATGCCCAAACTCGGTAGTAAGTTCTCCATGGGCTAGGGGTAGTCGGATGGATGTTTGAGGCTCATGTCTTAAAAATCCCTTGTTTTGGCTGCATGACGCTCTGTCTTTGGGTTTCACGAAGGAGTTTTCGGTTGTGCGGTCACTTGATGGTGAATTTAGGTAGGTGTTACCCTGCATTCTGAGAGGCTTATTTCTTTATGCTTGGGTGTGATTGTTGCAGATTTTGGGAGATCAGAGCCTCCATTGATGGCTCTATGGGATTGAAGGATCCTCTCTCTGAAAAAGATCAGAGCCTCATAGAGAGTGTTCTCGTTGACAACATTCTCCTCAAGAGCACCTTACACTATGCACGTGATAGCCTTCTCCTTTGGAGCATCCTCCCTGAGAGCACCTTGCTCTATGCACATGAGAGTGTTCTCCTCGAAAGCACCCTTGTGTGAAGCATTCTCTTGGAGAGTGCCCTCCTTGAGAACGGTCTTCCCTAAGGATGCCCTCCTCGAGAGCATCCTCCTTAAGTGCGCGCTTCCAGGGAGAACACTATCTCTCCCTATTTATGTTGATTGGACCAGTTTCAACCATACCATCCTACACCCTTATAAATTTGGTCATGAAGATCCATTCGGCCAATGATTGGTCGAGAGCATCTCCTTAAGAACGTTCTCCGTGAGAGTGACCTTTCGAAGAGCATTCTCCTTGAGAGTGCCTTATGGCACGCACATGAGATTGTTCTCCTTGATAGTGCCTTCATTAAGAGTTGCTTTGCGAAGGGTGCCCTCCCCGATAGCGCCCTCTGTTAGAGTGACCTCCCTAAGAGCACCTTGCATTACACACGTGAGAGGGTTCTCCTTAAGAGCACCCTTTTTGAGATCATTCTCTTGGAGAGCATCCTTCTTGAGATCGGTCTCACTAGGGGTGCCCTCCCTGAGAGTGTTCTTATTGATAGTGCCCTCTGTTAGAGCAACCTTTTGAAGAGCTTTCTCCTTGAGAGGGCCCTCACTAGGAGCGTTCTTCCTATAACACCCTAGTTGAGAGCATTCTATCGAAGAGTGCCCTCCCTAAGAGCATTCTCCTTGAGAGCTGCCTCCATCAGAGTAGCCTCCGCGAGAGCATTCTCCTTGAGAGCATCCTCCATTAGAGTGCCTTGCGCCCTCGTGTGAATGTTCTCCTCAAGAGTGTCCTCGTTGAGAGCATTCTTTGGGAGAGCGTCCTCCCTGAGAATGTCCTCCTTGAGAGTGGTCTCCTTAAGGACACCCTCTTGGAGAGCATCCTCCTTAAGAGCGTTCTCCATGAGAGTGCCCTTCGTTAGAGTGGCCTTTCGGAGAGTGTTCTCTTTGAGAGTGTCCTCGAGAGCGCCTTGCGTTACACATGTGAGAGCACTCTTAGGGAGAGCGCTCTCCTTGAGCTAGTCCTTCATGGTCAAATTTATAAGGGTGTGGAACGGTATGGCTGAAAATGGCCCAATCAACATATATAGGGGGAGGTAGAGTTGACGAGTGGTCGGAGTGATAGAGCGATACGTGGGTTTCTTCCCCCAGGGATGCCTTGCCCTACCCATGATATCACAGACTCGTTGTTCATGTCCATGACCCATGGGCCTTGTTGCGAAGAAGGATAGCCCTAGAGAATGCGGTGTTCTCATTTACAATTTGAGATAAAAGGCTTGAAGCGTTGCAGGCATGTTCCATGGGGTTGGTTGCCCTGGAGCATTCTTCCTAGAGCACCCTCGTTGAGAGCTCCCTCTTGGAGAGTGCTCTTCCTCAAAGCGACCTCCCTAAGAGCGCTTTGCGTTACGCACATGAGAGCGGTCTCCTAGAGAGTAGCCTTGTTGAGATTTTTCTCTTGGAGAGCTACCTCCATTAGAACACCCTCCTTGAGATTGGTTTTGCTGGGGATGCCCTCCTTGAGAGCGTTCTCTTTAAGAGCGTTCTACGTGAGATTGCCCTCCTCGAGAGCGTTCTCCTTGAGAGCTCTCTCCCTTAGAGTGACCTCCCTTAGAGCATTCTCCTTTAGAGCACCTTGCGTTGTGCACGTGAGAGTGTTCTCCTTGAAAGCACCTTTGTTGAGAGCATTTTCTTGGAGAGTGGCCTCCATTAGAATGGCTTCCTTGAGAGCGGGCTCGGTGAGATCGCCGTCCATGAGAGCATTCTTCTTAGGAGTGCCCTTCATTATAGGGGCCTTCAGAGGAGCGTTCTCTTTGAGAGTGCCTTCACTGTGAGCACTCTCGTTGAGATCATTTAGTCGAAGAGTTCCTTATTTTAGAGCACACCCTTCATGAGAGCGTTTTCCTTAAGAGCGGCCTTTGTGAGAACGTTCTTCCTGAGGACACCTTCTCTGATTATCTTACGCTATGCACGTGAGAGTGTTCTTCTCGAGAGCACCATCATTGAGAGCTCCTTCTTAGAAGGTGCCCTCTTAGAGAGTAGTCTTCATTAGAGTGAGCACCCTCAGAGCGTTCCACTTGAGATCACATTATGTTACGCACATGATAGTGTTCTCCTTGAGAGCGCCATTGTTGGGAGCATTCTCTTGGAGAGCGTCCTCCATTACAATGCCCTCGTTAAGTTCGGTCTGGCTAAGGATGCCCTCCTTGAGAGCATTCTTCTTCAAGGTGCCCTCTGTTAAAGTGACCATCTGAGGAGTGTTCTCTTTGAGAGTGCCCTCTCTCGGAGCGTTCTTCCTAGAGTGCGCTCGTTGAGATCGTTCTGTTGAAGGGTGCCCTCATTTAGATTACCTTTGCTGAGAGTGGTCTCTATGAAAGAGTTCTTCTTGAGAGCTCCCTCCATGATGGCGTTGTCCATGGAGAACCTTGCATTATGCATGTGAGAGTGTTCACCTTGGGAGTGCCATCATTGAGAATGCTTGGATCGGAGAGTGTCCTTCTTAAGAGTGCCTTCCTTGAGAATGCCCTCCCTGAGAATGGTCATGCTAAGGACGCCCTTCTGGAGAGCGTCCTCCTTAAGAAGGTAGTTGGTGGTAGTGGCCTCTCTAAGAGCACGCACCATTAGAGCGGCCTTTCGGATAGTGTTTTCCTTGAGAGCACCTTCCTCGAGAGTTCTTAGCATTAGTCGCGTGAGAGTGTTCTCCTCAAGAGTGCCCTCGTTGAGAGCTCGCTCTCGAAGGATGCCTTCCCAGAAAGATGCCCTCCTTGATAGCATCCTCCTTAAGAGTGTTGTACGTGAGATCGCCTTCCCTGAGAGCATTCTACTGGATAGCGGCCTGCTAAAGCAGCCTTCCATTTGAGCATTCTCCATGGAGCACCGTCATTGAGAATTTTTTGTTGAAGAGCACCCTCCTTGAGGGTGGCCTTCACAAGAGCATTCTCCTTGAGAGTGGATCTAATGAAAGCATTGTTTGTCAGGAGCACCTAGCGTTATGCACATGAGAGTGTTCACCTCAAGAGCACCCTCGTTAAGCACATTCTTTTGGAGAGCACCCTTCATAAGAGTGCCCTTCCTGAGAATGCCCTCCTTGAGATTGGCCTCCCCGAGGATGCCCTGCTGAAGAGCATCTTTCTTAAGAACGTTCTCCATGGGATCACCCTCCCTGAGAGTGCCCTCCTTGAGAGCATTCTCATGGAGAGCTTTCTGCGTTAGAGTGGCATCTTGAAGAGCGATCTCCTTGAGAGCATCTTTCCCGAGAGCGCGTTGCAGTACATTATAGTGTTCTCTAGGAGGGTGCTCTCGTAGAGAGCTCCATCTTGGAGGGTGCCCTCCCAGAGAGCGCTCTCCCTTGGAGCATTCTCACTGAGAGCACTTTTCTTTATTCATGTGAGAGTGTTCTCCTTGAGAGCGCCCTTGTTGAGCTACCTTCATATTAGAATGTCATCCTTGAGATCGATCTTATTGAGAACACCCTCCTTTAGAGTGTTCTCTTTAGGAGCGTTATACGTGAGATTGTCCTCCCCGAGAGAGTTCTCCTTGAGAGCAGCCTTTCGAAGAGCATTCTCCTAGAGAGGGTCCTCATAGTTAGCATTCTCCATGGAGCACCCTCATTGAGAGCGTTCTATCGAAGAGTGCTCTCCTTGAGAGCCTTCTCCTTGAGATCGGCCTCTATTAGAGTGGCATCCACAAGAGTGTTTTTCTTCAGAGCACCGTGCGCTATCATGTGTGTTCTCCTCGAGAGAATTCTTATTAATAGCACCCTTACTGAGAGTGGTCTTGTTGAGGACGGTGTCCTCAAGAATGGTCTTCTTAAGAACATTCTGTGTGAGAGTGCCCTCACTTAGAGCAGCCCTTCCAAGAGCATTCTTCTTGAGAGCACCCTTCTTGAGAGCGCCTTGCGCCAAGCATGTGAGAGCGCTCTCATTCAGGTGCTGCGTTGTGATCAAATTTATAAGGGTGTGGGACAGTATGGCTGAAACTGGCCCAATCAACATATATAGAGGGAGGTAGAGTTGACGAGCGGTTAGAGTGATAGAGCGATACATGGGTTTCTCCCACCAAGAATGCCTTTCCCTGCCCATGATATCGTGGCCTTGTTATTCATGTCTATGATCCACAAGCCTTATTGTGATCCCACCAAGAATGCCTTTCCCTGCCCATGATATCGTGGCCTTGTTATTCATGTCTATGATCCACAAGCCTTATTGTGAAGAAGGATAGCCCCAGAGAAGGTGGTATCCTAGTGTACGATTTGAGATAAAAGGCTTGTAGCGTTATGGGCATGTTCCATGGGGTTGGTTACCCTGGAGCGTTCTTCCTGGAGCACCCTTGTTGAGAGCTCGCTCTTGGAGAGCGCTCTCTCTCAAAGTGACCTCCCTGAGAGCACTTTACGTTACGCACGCGAGAGTGTTCTCCTGGAGAGCAGCCTTGTTGAGATTGCTTTCTTAGAGAGCTACCTCCATTAAAACACCCTCCTTGAGATCGGTTTCGCTGTGGATGCCCTCATTGAGAGCGGTCTCTTTAAGAACATTCTACGTGAGATTGCCCTTCTCGAGAGCATTCTCCTTGAGAGCTCTCTCCCTCAGAGTAGCCTTCCTTAGAGCGTTCTCCTATAGAGCACCTTGCGTTACGCATGTGAGAGTGTTCTCCCTGAGAGCGTTGTCTTGGAGAGTGGCCTCCATTAGAATGGCTTCCTTGAGAGCACACTTGGTGAGATCGCCCTCCATGAGAGAATTCTTCTTAGGAGTGTCCTTCATTAGAGGGGCCTTCGAAAGAGTGTTCTCTTTGTGAGAGCATCCTCGTTGAGATCGTTCTATTGAAGAGTGCCTTCTTTTAGAGTGTGCCCTTCACAAGAGCAATTTCCCTGAGAGTGGCCTCTATGAGAATGTTCTTCCTGAGGACGCCTTCTTCGATTATCGTGTGCTATGCACGTGAGAGTGTTCTTCTTGAGAGCACCATCGTTGAGAGCTCCTTCTCAAAAGGTGTCCTTGTTGACACATTTAGCCATTTTATGGAATAGAGACATGAGATGATTGAGATTTTCTAAAATATTTCAATACAAATATTTGAAATGGCAAGATGTAATTGGGCAAAGTATTGATTTCTATTTTTTTTTAAAAAAGAGAGATGGAAATCACTTAATGATAACATTAGGATGACACTGGCTTTGCATCTCATATTAAGAGATCCTGTCAAACATTCCCCAGCATATGGACTAAGAGAAGGATGTCAAAAGACAAGCATTACACAAATTTAAAAAAAAAACATTGGACTTTTTTTTTCACTATGGTATGAGCGCAAGCTACCAAGGCATGGCACGCCTCTGGAAGGACTGCAGAGTTCGTCGGCATTTTGCAGGTCACGATTGAGGGCAACGGTGAAGAAGATGGCAGTGATGCAGACCATGACCAAAGGTAAAGACGGAGAGGGCGGTAGAGACATCAGCGCGACGTTATTTATGCATAAAAAAAATGCGGCTGCGGAAGTCATCAAAAACAGAAAAAAAGAGGAACAGACATCAGCATTTCATTTTTTTGGGGGGTCAGTAGAAAAATAGCAAAATGTAAGTAGTGTTGGCCACCCCTGTGCTGGGTAAATAGAGCCACAAAGACGTCCTCATGTGTCGCCAAACCCTACTGGATTCTGTGCCGTTCTACATGAACAAACCCTCGCCGTTATAAAAAGAAGCTTTGCCGCAGCAGGAGGAGCCCCTAAGATTTACACACCTTGGACGTCATCATAGAACCACGCAGTGCACATGGCACAATATTTTCAGGCAGTTGCAGGGTCTTCGCAACTTACCTTCCAAAACAGCAGCCATGAACAACGCCGATGCATTCGGCATCGCATACCAGTCTGATGAATACGGCAACAAAGACACAGAGGCACATCAAGACAAGTGTCCGAAGATATTTTGGGCTGATGCTAGTAAATCGGAGTTGTAGTTTATTAAATAAAATTTTAAAATTTAAAATAATCCACAATACCATATGTACTAAGTGTGAAGCCCCAATTATAAACTTAACTTTTTTTAATTATCTCAAGACTTCAAAGACATTATTGTTTAAAATATTATATACCTACACATATTTGTAATATTAATATTAACATGTTTATAATATTTTAAATATTTGTAGTATAGATATAACTTCCAAAGCATAAATCTATCCTAATTATATGTATAACTTCCTAAATAACTCCTTCCTAATAAAATAAGTATGTTGTAACCTCCTTACTTGGGAGAAAAGTTAGCTAGGATATTTTAGCAAGTAATCTCCTATTGGTTGGCCAAGTTACTTGGGAGAGAAGTTAGGTGAGATATTTTTGAATATGTAACTTCCCTACCTACCTTTGAACCCTATAAAAAGGCTTCAAGAGGGAAGGAAGATCATCACTTCTCATATCACACTTGGGGTCTCATACATCACACTTTGAAGGCTACTAGTTAGCACTTGGGCTCTCACTTGGAGACAATTTGAGCCTTTGGGAGAAGAGCATTTTGTAAAGAAGAAAGTGTGAATGATTGC
>MNCI01007052.1:16833-31663 GCA_015680685.1 Gnetum montanum | reverse complement strand
GCACTTTCTCTTTTACGTAGCTCACCCTCTTCTTGTGCTACTTGTTCCAACAAAACTTCAACTTCATGGGCTCTTAATTGGGAGAGCCTCCCTTGGGCGTAAGTCCCAAGAGTTCTTCTCATATCATTTTGTAGCCCATCCACGAGGTGGTGAAGTTGATCCCGCTTAGCGTACCCATGGCCCAGGCAACGATGTAGTAGTGTATAGTAACGGGCCATGGCAGCATCCAAGGATTCATGAGCGCCTTGTTTCCAGCCTTGGATCTGCTTACGCAAATTGGACACTCTGGAGTACGTCTGATATTTGTTGTTGAATAATTCAAGCATCGTACTTCACCTCCTGATGGTTTCCATTTCTAAGGATCGGTACCAGCTCACTGCTTCTTTAGTGAGTGTCCTAGGGAACAACTTGAATTTCTGCCACTCATTATCTATGTTCTGCAAGGTAAAGGCATTGTGGAATGCCTGTAAATGATGCTGAGGATCAGTGTTGTATCCCCCTTCAAATCGTGGGATATTATTTATGTCCAAACTCTTGATCCTACTATCCTTTAAATGCCTTGTGGGAATCCTAATTGCCTCTCTAATATTAAGCATAATTTGGGTTGTGAATATAGGTTCGTCATGATCATCTCTTTCATGACGTCTGTGATGTCTACGTGGTGGTTCCCTATTCTCCCTACGTCCTTGCTCTTGTCCTAACTCCTCTCGACCTTCTTGTCGAGGCATTTCATCTCTTTTACCTTTACTCTCCGCGTTATGCTCATGGTGGCTACGCCCAGATGTGGAAGGAGAGGGTGAATGATGAGATGAAGGAGAAGAAGAAGGGGATCCATCACCATGGTGATGTTTCTTGCCTTCTCTTCGGCTGCTTCGGCCCCGATCGTTGTGACGATCAACGAGTCCGTCATTAGTGTGAGTAGTTGTTCCTGCCGTGAACAGCTGGTGCTCACGGGGATCAGAGCCTGGAATATGTATCGTTGATCTAAGGCCCTGATGCCTAACCTCTTCACTAGAGTGAGGAGGAGGAACATCATTTTCTAAGAAACCCATCGTGAGGGGTTCCTCTTCTCCTATTTCACTAATGACGTGGGGAACCTTGCCCTTCAATAGTGAATGTTGGCTCTCCTGCCTTGCATCCCGAATACGTTGGGCATTTGTGGGATGATAATCCCTTGTGTCATAATCATCCAAAACGTATTCAGCAAGCAGCTCATGCATGCCATACTGTACCAAAGCACGGGAAAGCATGTTGGGAGCGGATCGATCTGGGGGTAACACGATGTTACCTTGCATGTCTCTCCACCGCAGTTGCTCATCTTGATGGAAAACAAAGGTAAAATCCGGCACATACTCATCGGGATGAGTATATGTGACTTTGGATTGTTGAGGACATGGTTGATTTCGGTTATGCGTATGATCCTGACTTTCTCCTGTATTGTCCTTAGGTGAGTTGATTGCATGAGAAGAAGCCATTTCTAATGGTGTGCTAATTTTCACCGTTATTTATGTTCTGAATTAACTGATTAACCCTAAGGTTCGTTTTAGGCTCACAACGATGTGAGTGATATCCCTTATGTTCAATTGGCGTAAAAACACTTAGTCCCCGGCAACGGCGCCAATGATGAGTGGCGAGGTACCCCTACACTCAACCATACGAATACGAGCGTGCACGCGCGATCCGGTCGAACTCCGCAGACTAAATGCCTTAACACCACAAGAAACACTTGGGGTTAATCGTTCGTTGTCTTCCCAGGCTTGCTTGTAAGTGTCACGGTGTATGGTTAAGCAAGTCTGAGGTATGTGATTTTTTTGGTATTTTTGGCTTATCTTCTATGCTACCAGGAGAAAGGTTTGAGAAACTAAGCTAACTCTAACTAAAGATCTAAGTCTAAATTAACTAGCGTCAGCATCCGTTCCCACTTACCGGACACACCCTGAACTATGCAACTGCAGCTTACCAAACGCTAATCGTTACTGGGATCGCCACACGTAACGCAAGTGCTCGAAGTGGTCGTACTGAGGCACCTATTTAGCCTACGTGTGATAAGCAGCCGATTCCTTAGCCAGCCGTACACACCCGTGGGTGCTCGTAACTAAGTCGTACTTATCACACGATCTAGCCTAGCAATGAGCAGCCGATTCCTCAACTAGCCGTACACATTAGACCCGGGAGTTACCAAGCGCAGAATCCTGGAATACGCTACTGGGTTACCAAGCATCCAATGCTCGTAATTGAGTCGTACTCATGCATTGCGTCAAGCAGCCGATTCCTTGACTAGCCGTACACGTCCGTAGACGCTCGTAATCAAGTCATACTTGTGTGTACTAGGAAGCAGTAAATAAACAACAATAAAACCATGTACTGCAAGGTTTATCCAATCAAGTTCGTCTTTATTGCCGTACACAACTTGGGTTCAGGTTACAAGCTGCTCGAATAAAGAGCCGTTCACTCTAGGACTCCTACTGCGGGCACATGGGAAAAATTCTAACTTTGGAGTGATCAATCTGCCAGAGCTTCGCTACTTCTAGCTAGGATTGGGAAATGAAGGGAGTGTCACCTCTTATTTATAGATATGGCAGCGGACCACGATATCGTGGCACATGCAGGTCGCGTCTCATCAATCTCGATTGGAGTTACAGTTTGAGAGATATTGATGTTTAAAATTTCTCGTTGTACGTGCATTGATATAATATGAAATTATTATATTATTAAAATTATTAATTTATTATTTAAACAAAAGAAATCAAAATTTTATGATTGGGATTCAACCTATAATTGACATTTATCCATATTGAACCTCTACCTTGTCATCAGTTGAACTACCACATCAACCCCTGAGGCAAGGTGGAATAAAATAATAATAGAAGGTTAAAAAAATTTTAAGTAGGAGGTCATAGGTTCAAATCCTAATTCCCCCTTGACTTTAAAAATCTATTTAAAAAGAGGAAAAAAATTGAAATTGAAAAAAAAAACTAAATTATATCTTAATAAATTTAAAAATAAAATCAAAAACAAAAAAAAATTGCTTACCAGCCTTAGCCCTAACCCTAGGGCTAAGGCCTGTGGCTACTCTATGCTACCTTGGCTTGTCAGCAGTAGTGGCCTTAGCTTACTTATTGGTTTGGGCCTACTCGTAATGGCCACACTGCCTACCACACATCGTGTTGCTTCATTGCCCACCACCTTTCTAATACTAATCCTACCACCCTGCTACCCACCTCCAAGCACCATCATCCTCAACCACTACACCAACCACCAAAACATGCAACCAAAACCAAAACCCTTGCTTCATGGGTCTTCTATCACTGCTCTTTGTTCTGCCACCATGTTACTCTCATTGCATCCTTATCGCCATTCATTACTAGCACCAAAAATAGGCTGTAGTAGCAAATAAATAGCACCTAATCCTTCTTTGCCAACCCTAGCATGAAGTGAATAGATCCTAGTGAGGGCCATGCTATCCCCTACATGAGCCACATAGGCCCACCTATAGGCCATGTTCCTTGCTGCATAGGCCCTCATGCAGGTTGTGCGATCCTATATCAATGCCATCATAGCATGCCTTGCCTAGCTATGATGCTACCACCAAACCCTCGACCATCTTCAACATCATGGATCATTGCCTCCCATATCATAGATCATCACCTCCCATGCCATCGATCATCACCTCCCATGCCACACCATCACCTTCCCTACCATCAATCATGGCCTCTCTTGGCACTCTAAATCATCGCTTCTTCTAACAGGATGCACCATGGTCAACCTTGTTCAGTAGTGTTTGTCAATTACGTAGGCCTACAAAGGATTGTGTGAGCCCAAAGATGGGCTATGTAGGCCTAGTCAAGGGTCACACAGATCTTGAGATAGGTCATGTAGAACTAGTGGAGTAGTTCACAGACCCTAAAATGGGCCATGCAGGCCCTAGAGAGTCCCTAGAAAATGGTTGCATTACCCAATGCTACCATCATCAACCTTGCATTACCATTAGCAGTAGGAAATGTTGCACCACCATTGCCTCTATATACACCCAACCTAGCCACTAATGTTACTAGTAGCCTCCTCAGACTTTGCTACCTAGTGCCACCTTCATAGGCCCTACAGCACCACTAATAGTAGGAAATGTTGCACCATCGTTGCCTCTAAACACACCCAACCTAGCCACCAACGTTGCCAGTAGCCTCCTTAGACTTTGCAGCCAACACACCATTGCTACCATTACAACTATCATCCTTGCTACCATGCAATAAGAAAATTCTCCATTAATAGATAGAAAATTTGAAATTTTTATCAATTGATGAAAATTTCAAAATGCCTATCAACTATGAAAAACTTAAAATTTCCATAATCAAACCATCAATTTAAATTAAGAATGTACAAAAATAATTTTCAAACTTAAATTTGACACCTTAGTAATAACAAGAATAAAAACTGTGTAATTAAGCATGCTTGTTCTAGAGTAGAATTGTGATAGGTGATTTCTCAAAAAGTTTCATTTTTCATGCTAAAGGCCTTCCACCTTAGAAGCCATAATGTTTGACTTTGGAAGCCTTTTTTTGACAAATAAGGAGTTGTTTCCTATAAATTTCAACCTTTTAGACCTAATGGTAAAGTCAGATCCATCCCAGGGAATCCAAAAAATTAGTTTTTACTCATTTCCCAACATAGTGCCTCACCATTCTCAAAATTATAATTTTCTCTCAACTCAAGCATACAACATCTATTTTCAACATATGAATAGTCATTTTCGACATTTTCACCCTTATGAACTCAATGGTGAGGTTAAATTTATCATCTGGGAATCCAATGATTAGATGATATTATAAATTTAACCTTTTGAACTTTCAGATTTAGTGCATAACCCTTACAGTTAGTCTTAAGATGACTATGGCATGTCATTAATTAGACTGCAGAAGTCAGTGTTCTTAAGGGGGGTAGAAAGGCCATTAAGAATTAGATAATATAGTTACATATTACTAAAATTATATGATGTTAGTAAATATTACTAAAATTAGATAATGTAGTTAAATTAGTTGCTATATTAGTATCAGTTGATTATCAATCCATGAATTAGTTGGTGTATCAGTTGGAGAATCAATTGATAAAACAGAATAGTCTTTAACAATCAAGAAGATCTATATCAATTCATCTTGCAATTAAATCATATGGAAAAACAACATGGAGACTCAAAATATTGTTTCAACTAGGTGGATGATACCTATGAAGAGAAATGATCCAGATAAGAATCCAATAATAAGAATGAAAGTTGCAACATACAATATGCTTACAAGATCCTTAGTGAGTGAGAAATAACATTCATTATGTCCACCATGGGCTTTGGATTGGCACAAATATTGATACCCAAGCATTTCAGTAGAGTTACAAGATTTGGATGCTGATGTTTTATGCCTATAAGAAGTCCTTCCATGAGAGTTTCTATATCAATTCCAACCATATTTGAAAAAGATGGGACATAGAGATATTTATAAACAAAAGGGTTCATATGGAAGTTCCTCTTTTAAGCTGGACAGATTAGCATATTGCATACATCACAACATGAATGATTGTGTGATCTTTTATAAAGAAGCCAAGTTTGAATTGGTACAAATATTTGAATGGAGTTTAGAAAATATGATTTTTGAAATTCTAGAACTTCAAGTAATGGAAAGGAAAGAACATTCAAGGTTTTAAAAAAGTCACATAGCTTTGGCATTGATTCTAAAAATCCAGTTATGAAGAAGATATGTATGTGTGGTTAACATACATTTAATTTCCAAATCAACATGTTTAGATGTTAGACTATGTCAAAGAGCATATTTGATAAAGAAAATAAAAGAAAGTTTGGAGAATAAGTTATTCCTAAGTTACACTGATCTAGTGTCATTTATTCTTTGTGAAGAATTCAATGCAAAAGTTGGAAGTAGTGTCTATCAATTCTTAAAATATGGATGTGTAAAAGAATCTTTGGAAGATGAACTTTATTTGAAGAACATGTTTCTATCAATTCAACATGCATTTCCATTACCTAGTACATATTCTTCTTACTTTGTGATGGGATGTGATATCGCATCCCTCGCGATATTGTGTACGCGATATCATAGTCCACTGCTATATCTATAAATAAGAGGCAACACTCCCCTTATTCCTCATCCTAGGCTAGAAATAGGAAAACTCTGGCAAATTGATCACTCCAGAGATAGAATATTTTCCATGTTCCCACAGTAGGAGTCCCTAAGTGAACGGATCTTTATTCGAGCAACATTTTACCTGAACGCAAGTTGTGTACTGCAATAAAGACGAGCTTTGTGGATAAACCTTGCAGTGCATGGAATACGATTTTATTACATGTTATTTCTTACATGTTATTTATTACCTATAGTAGCGTGGAATGAGTATGACTTGATTACGAGCATTTACGAATGTGTACGAATAATCAAGGAATGGATGCTCATCGCGATTAGTTTCTCTCTCACCCTTGTCTCCTAGAACGCGGGATGAGTATGACCTGATTATGAGCATTTACGGATGTGTACGGATAGTCAAGGGACGGATGCTCATCACGCTTAGGCTAGTTAAGTGCCTCAGTACGATCACTTCGAGCATGTGTGTTACACGTGGTGATCCCAGTAACAATTAGTGTTTGGTAGCCGCAGTTGCATAGGTTTAGGGTGTGTATGGTAAGTGGGAATGGATGCTGACGCTAGGTAATTTAGACTTAGTTTATTAGTTAGAGTTAGTCATTAGTTTCTCAATCCTTTACCTCATAGTATAGAAGACATAAAACATAAAAATCATAAAAATCATATACCTCAGACTTGGTTAACCATACACCATGACAGATACAAGTAAGTTTGGGAAGACAATGAATAATTAACCCTAAGTGTTCCAAGAGGCGTGTAGGCATTTAGTCTATAGAGTTCAACTAGATTGTGTGTGCGATGCTCGTATTCATATGGTTGAGTGTAGGGATACCCGCCACTCATCACTTTGAATCTTCAATAGATAAATTAGATTCTAGAATTCAAGAACAAATGATGTTGATGGATAGTACTTATAAAGAACCATAATTCACCAATTACTCTACTATGATTAATGAGTTTGGATCAACAACATTATTCATTGAGACTTTGGATTATATTTAGTATGATGTAAAATTCTTCCAAGTTACCAAATTACTAGATTTAATTTCTAAAGAAGAAGATGAGAAGAATCAAGATCAAGCCCTACCACCCTAAATAAGATCATCTGATTACATACCACTAATGGAAAAATTATTGATGAGCAATGAGGTACCTCTGTCCCAACCATACGAATCACAAAGTGTTCACATGTAATCTGATTGAATTTCATGGACTTTATAGTTTCCAATGCACTAGTCTTTTAGGAAGTGAACCTTACCTTAAGGTTGTTCATTGTCTTCCCAATTATACTTGTGATGTACACTAGTATGGTTAAGTGTAATTGAGGCATCTAATTTTCATCATTTTGTATTTTATGGTTTTGGTATTTAAAGGGAGATAAAGGTAATTTAATTTAACTAATTAACTAGTATCTATGTAGTTCTAACATAAGCATTTGGTCCCACTTTCCACACATGTCCTAAACCCACGTATCCACTATTGGGTTACCAAGCGCTACGCTATTGGGCATACTAAGCATTAACATTGTTGGGATTACCAAGCAAATACATGTTACACTCAAAGAAATCGTACTTATGTGTTTAATCTATCTAGCTTACCTTGCTTAATTACTTCATTAGCTTAATTACAGGAAAACATTGAATAAATAATTGAAAACATTAAATGCATAAATGAAACATTTAAGCTATCCATAATGCTACAACATTTATCAAGAAGTTCATCTTTATTTCTGCACACATTATTGTGCTTAGGTATGACAATGCTCGAATAAAGATTCGTACACTCAATGACTCCTACTGCAGGCACTCAAGAAAGATATTCTAACTTCCAAATAGACAAACTACAAGAGCTTCACTACTAATTTGATAATTTATGCCATAAATATGGCTAGTGGGCACGTATTTATAGACTAAGATAGACCCCTACATTGATGGGGCCACATCACCACAATAGACTACGTTGATGGGGCCTAGTCAATAGGGCCCAGTCAATGCAACAAACTACATTAATGAGGTAATCGATGCAATAGATCAAAACTCATCAATTATAATTACTCTAATTAATTCATAAGATTGATCAAGAGTAGGAAGTATCTCACACTTACTTTTATTTATGATCTTATTATTTTCCTTAGTCTTTAATTTATATTTTAATCAGATAAGTAATGAAAGTTGGGAATAAAGAATTTGCTCTACTTTCACTTAGATAACCACATCTAAGTTACACTTTGTATGACCCTAGTTAGGATTGGTGATTGGTGGTTAGTAGATCTTTAATTCACTTCTTTTCATTATCTTAGAAAGTGTGGTAGTAATAAAGAAAGTAATATTTAAATTTTTATATATTTTTCTCACATATATCTTGTTTGTAGAATAGGTAAGAAACAACTTCAAGTTCAAAGAAGAAACTAAATTATTAGAGCATGGGAACATAATAGAAGCACAAATTGGAAAAAGATAGTAAACATGGACTTGTTCAAGGATGAACAAAACCTAAGGGGGTAGATTATAACATCTCCATTCCCAGATGATGCTGCTACCTAATAAAGATGGTGCATTTTCATAACAAGTGTTATTTTTATCTTAATAAGATTCAAAAGGGCAATTGTAGTTAAGACTCAAAAGGGCATGTTGTAATAATGGACATGTCTCTTGAGGTAACCTTTGAGGGTTTGACCTAAGGCATTCATAACTAGAATTAGAGGTCATGCTAGCATGGAGTGGTGGGGCTAGTATAGCTAAGTCATGAGAGCTGGGTGAAGTAGGATAGGAAGTGGATTGGCCATCCCTTCTGGTTGGGTTATAGCCCTAACCATGGTGCAATGCTAGATTACCTCTAAGGGATAGATGCCAAAGGAAGAAAACTCCAAGGAATACTCTCAGAGAATGATCCAAATACAATATTCCATATTAATAATGCATTCTTTTCTTACTCTTTCTACATTTTTCCTATTATTTCATTTATGCATAATGTCGAAGATCACATATATTTCGCATTTCATATATTTTCTTCATACAAATAATGTCTAATATATCATATAGTTGATGTTTGCCATGTCATCCATGAACAAGATGTCATATATTTGTTGTTCACCTTAAACACAAACAAGCATTGCTTAGTGATGAAACAACAAACTATTATTACTACATCTATTAGTGACATGGCTAGGGAGCATAGGATGAAGAGAGAAACTAACCCAACCTTCTTAAATGTAGGGAGAAATCATCACCTTGGGCCCATCAGCCATTTTTGCCTAGGAATGCTACTATAAAGATTACCCTTGATGTTGCAAATTTTAGGTTGCATCTCCATATAGACAATACATGTGGTCCTAATCTTATATACATAGTAGTAAACATCAATTTTTAGCATCAACTTATGTATAGTATATCTCAAATAACAATTATAGCCTTGTCACTTAGAAAAGTTACTTATAGGCCTAAGCCTAATCTTGGAGCCCTTGGATTATTTAGCCTCCAACTCATAGTCCTCATATTCATAGAAAGAGTGTATAAAATTTGCTTCCATTAGTAGAGTATAGCACTGATTCCCCTTTATGAGATCAATTTCATCATAGAATCACTAGAACATAAGAACAAGCTAGTTGTCCATTATTGTAATTTCTTGGACTAAGACCTATATATCTATCAAGTAGTTTTCATGCATATTGAGGTCTCAAAACATGCAAGTTCCATGCACCTTAATGTTAAATAAAGCCTAAACATTGCTAACATCCACCAACAATTCTAACTAAGTAATAAAACAAGTTAGGAAAGATTTTACCTCTTAACGCTAATGTAAGTTCCAACTAAGTTGTAAAGAATTTACAATCATTGGGCATCCAACAATAGGGTAAACATCAAATAATAAATTATCATTCTTTACTCACATTCATAGTCATTCTTATATATATACATGCATCATTATTTGTCATTTTTCATCACTTGTGCTTCATGCAAGATTCCTCACAAACTTCCCATGACTATAGTGGCATGATAATCACCTTTAAGAAGCTTATGTTGTAGTGTCAACCTTACTTCAAAATAAGACGTTTTTTTAGTTGTAAAGCTCTTACATATTCAACCTTCTGAATATCCTCTATTTTGACCTTTATGAAGCTACTTTTTTACTAGATTAGATCCTAGATAACTTTAACATTGAAAACAATTATTTCAAAAATCCCGAGGGCCCTTGCTATTTGAGCACTGCAATTCTTTTCATCCTCTTTTATCTTCTTGTGGGCTTAATTAGTTCTAAAATCCTTAGAAAATCTAGCAAAAAAATCAATATTTTTAGAGAAAGGAAGCATCTAAATTATGTTAATGTTTTAACTCACACTTCAAGTCCCCATGGTTTTCAAATCTTAGCCTTTAATGATGTGTCTTTTTTGTATTAGTTCTTTCATTACTGGAAAAGTCCTTTATGTTGAAAAAAATCCTATTTACATTCTATTTATTATATTCATTACATCATGACAAAAAATATTTAGGGTTTGGCTAAGCTATTATTCTTTGATCATATCAAGATTAATGCTCTCAAAGTGTTAAAAAATGTTATGGGAGAACTTCTTCTAGACTCTTATTTTGGGATGAGAAGTGATTTCAAAGATGTCATGGTCATGGAATGTAGATCTAAATATCATCGTAACTTGTTGTCTAATTCTCAAAATTTTATTTTAGCTGAGAACTTCTTGAAGGTTAGAACTATGTTAGTTTAGTCCACTCTCATGGAAGAGGGGTGATTTCCACAACTTACTAGTTCCTCTCATTTTAGCAAAGTATTTGTTTTAACTTTATTATTTGTGAGTTCTTTGTTTACAAATATTTATCACTATAGGAGGATGAAAATGTGAATAATAACCCTAATAATTTGAAATAGTAAATCCACTAGAGGATTATGACATGGAAGAAACATAAGAATAATTTCCTTCCACCAGCTCCCATCAATCATAGGTATTCTTTCCTTATTTATATGTTAGACATAGTTCTTTATTCAATAATTGATATCTTACCCCCTTTTGTTCTTAATCCAAGAAGCATAAGGAGAAGGAAAAGCAAGTTAGACTTCATCTCATTTGTTGAGACCTTGTGTAACTATTCTTAATTAAACATGTTCTTTTTTTTTAACCATAAACCATTTGAAATATACTGTCATATTTAATTTTAGTTTTTTTTTCATTGGATTTTATCATGATTTTAGCATCTTTCCTAAGTTAAAAAGCTACACTTTAGGGTCAAAATTTTTTATTATTTTAAAATCAATACAATTTTCAACTTTCTTACAAGACTATGCTTTCAATGTAACTTAAAATCTATTCTTGTCCATCTAAATATATCTTAAATCTATTATGATGTTTAATGATAGTGATTTTGTTTAGATTATATTAAATCACATTTGTACCTCTACTTGATTATTTCAAAAGCAATACTAACATGCCTTGGATATGACTTGAAATTTATTTTCATCTAAACATGTTTAATCATAGTGCTTTTGTTTGGATTTCATTAAATAATATTTGTAACTATGTTATATTATTTTAAAAGTAATAAAATTTTTAACACAATTGGAATACTAACTTGTTTTTTTCTATGACTTGAAATTTGTTTTTGTTTTAAAAAAAAATTTGAAATCTATGACCATGTGTAATCATAGTATTTTCATTTTGATTAAATTGATTACATTTCTAGCACCCTTTCTAACTTATACAAAATTTAGGGTAAAGATAATTTCTTATTTGTGTAAATCTAAAAAACTAGAATGATGATTTGTAGCACATATAATAAGATGTACAATTTTACTATATGATATGATTATATGGACATAAATGCCTCTTCCAAATATCTTGTCCTAAAATGATCTTACAATTATAATGCTCAAAGCTAATCATCCTACAAGTCCTTGTTGGGATGGCATAGCATGCCACTTCAAACCCATTCAATCATACAAAACACTCATTTCCAATTGATCATAGAGTTCCTAATTTTCATTAGCCTATGTGTTAATTATGGGACTGTCAAATAGATAACCACATTTAATTACAAACATGACTAGTGCATTACTCAAAAAGCTACAAGTGGTACAAAAGCATTATTTGAAAAATAAAATTTAAAAAGAAATATGTTCTAGCTTAGGATATCTAAAAATAACTTTATCAAGACATTCTTCAACCAACTATTTTTTATGGATGTATTGCATAAGGTATTGCTTGATTAAATAAATAATGGAAATAGATAGAAAAAACTTAGAATCTTTTTCTACTCAATGATTTTCAAGAGATGAGAGAGATACAATATGATATTATGCTTCTTGAAGTAGAGATTATGCCTTTAAAATATGACACAATGTGGTTAATACAATGATATAAAAGGAATATTTTGCTTATAGCTATTGTTGTAGGAGAAGGTTTGAGGATTTCACATATGTCTTTTTAGGCCACAAAGGTGAGGCATTATAACAAATTTTTGAGTATAGAAAAGAAAATAATCAAGTTAAGGTTGAGAGTGCAAGTTTTAGAGCATGAATTTTAAAAAGTTACCTTGGAATCATTGAAGATCAATCAAACTATTCTTGCTACCTGGTTAATTAATTCTAGATAGAAGAACTAAGGCAATGGCTATCATTCCGAAGTCTTCTTACAACCTACTAGATATCAACACTTATGGAGAATTGATAGTTGTACATGATAGTTGAACTAAATTCACCAATGCGGTCCCAAGATTAAACAAAAAAGGAGAAGAGTTAGCATTAAGGTGGAAATTAACCATAAAATCATCCAAGTTCATTTTAGATTTTATAACTACTAGGGAATTTTCTTGATGTGATGCATAGTAATCATACGGTTGGTCGATGTGGAAAATGAGAAACATCATTGTCTAGATGTTGTAGAAATGATGCACAACATCATTGTCTAGATGTTGTAGAAAGTAGATAAGGATTACCACATTAGGGATAGGTGTAGGTAAAGAAGCAAGTCTAATAATAGAAATTTCAAATGGCAATCTAGAACATTACCACTTTCCNCTAATAATAGAAATTTCAAATGGCAATCTAGAACATTACCACTTTCGCTAGAAATACCTTTAAAATTATTAAAGCTATAAAAAATGAAGAATGAATATTACTTGCCTCCAAGAAATAACATAGAAAAGGAAAAAGCTCATAATTTTGGTGCATGTTACAAACTTTTCTATTGAGAAAAAGAAAATAATCGAAATGAAGTATCCATCATCATTAATCAATTTGTTAAAGATAAATCAATACAAGTATACTACCATGGTGATTGAATTAAGAGCATTAGTCACAGTAGGTCTACATTGAAAATGTGCATGTAGCATGTACTTATTTAATATTATTATGGATAAGTTAACAACGAAAATACAAGATGAAATCCCTTGTTGTATGCTATATGCAAATGATATCCTATTGGTAGATATAGCTCAAGAAAATATTGCTTTTAAATTAGAGAAGTAGAGACATACTTTAGAATCAAAAAGCTTAAAAATTAGTAGAAATAAGATAAAACATATGAAATGAAATTTTAATAATATCATAAATAATGCTAAAATAGAAGTAATAATTCAAGCCTAAAATATCATTCACTATAAATAATTTTTCTACTTAATGTTGGTGCTTCAATTAGATAATGAAATTGAGAAAAATATAAGAAATAGGATAAGGTAGAATGGTCAAAATAGAGATAAGTTAGTGGTGTTCTATGTAATAAAAGAATAGTAATAAAACTAAAGAGAAAATTTACAATATAGTAATCAAGCATACTATCTTAAATTGTATTAAATATTGGGTAGTATGAAAGAGGCATGAACAATAAATCAATATGAAAAAATTGAAATTCTTATGTGGATGTTGCATGCTACTAGAAGAGATAAATTGCAAAATACAAACATTAGAGGAAGACTTTGAGTGACTTTTATTTTAAATAAGTTATACGAATGATGTCTTTTATTTTCTCTTCAAAATGCAATAAATGAAAAAAAAATTCATATACATTAACATCTAATATATTAGATGATTCAATTTTGTTTATTTTTTTAATTTTAGAATAGTATTTGATTTCATATCCTTAGAAAAAATTTGAACTTGGTAACACCAGTAAGCATTGAAAGCAACAACCATTTGAAATGAGTTTAAGTTTTGACAACTAAAAATAAAAAACATTACAAATATGTTCCATTCTTAGTAACTATGCTTCTTGGATAGATACATTAACTCCATTCATGGGGAGGAGGATGTATGACTTAAAATGAGTTTTTTCTTACACTTATGATAGTTTTTTCATGTCCTCTTTCTACTTCTTATTATATTTTTTCAACTCCTCAAACCTACATGGATTGACTACATTAGACATGTTGAGAGAGAGAGAATTTTAAAATTACTTATCTTTCTTGAAAGGTTTGTTGATCAGTGGTGAGGTATCCCTACACTTAACCATACCAATACGAGCGTTTTCATGCACGATCCGGTCAAACTCCATAGACAGACTAGTTGTGGCACCTAGATAGCTAACCTTAGGTCACAGTTTGTTGTCTTCCCACCTGGACTAGTATTATCTTTGTCACGTATGGTTTAGTCCAGAGTGAGGTGTATGATGTGTTCCTAATCTAATGTTATTTCTAAAGGCAATGGAAGGTAGTAATTAACTAATCTAGGAGAAAGGGTAAGAAAATATAATC
>MNCI01007048.1:0-34135 GCA_015680685.1 Gnetum montanum | reverse complement strand
AAATCTTTCATTTTTTGTGTGACATCTTTCAAAAGTTGAGTATTTCATTTTTTGCATAAAGAAAAGTATTTCATTTCATGCATGATGCTTTTCAAAAGTCCAAAGAAGGCCTTAAGCCTTAAGACCCTTGGCCAACATAATATGTGTAGCAAACAGTTCATTACGTCTGAAGATGCTTAGGATCTATTGAATAGAAGAAATATACATAGTATATGTAGAGAAAACTTCCTCAATAAAGTTACCAAGCAGTTCATTATGTCTAAAGATGCTTAGGATCTATTGAATAGAAGAAATATACATAGTATATGTAGAAAAAACTTCCTCAATAAAGTTACCAAATTAGCAAGAAGAAGTATGTGGATAAGTCTGTGGAATGCATTCAATCTCTACTTTGAGTGCATGCCTTTGACTACTTTAGTGGAAAACAGGATTTTGTGTGTTCATGTTGGGATTTTGCCAAGCCTTGAAAGCCTGGATTAGATTTGAAGCATTTGCACACCCTATAAAGTTCCTTTGAATGGATTGATGTGTGATCTTTGGAGGGCTGATCATGGTCGTTTCATGGTAGAATGGACTGAGAATAAGAAGAGAGGCTATTCTTATTGTTTCGGGAAAACTACGTTGAAGAATTTCCTGGTGAAATTCAATTTGGACAAGGTTTGGACAAGGTTTGCAGGGGTCATGAGTGTGTCAAACATGGTTGCCATTTCTTATATGGAAAGGAATGTCTTGTCACTATGTTTCTGCACCCAATTACAATAATGGAGAACATTCCAATTCAGCTGTTGTTTTCTGCCTTGATTCTAACGTGTCATGGTCCATACATGCGTTTCAGAATGAACAAGGTTTCATTACTCAACAGACTAAGACTAAGATGGAAGGAAGAGAAGTGTTAGAAATTTGCTGCTAGAATCCCATAGTGACTATGATGGTTGTTATTAGTTCAAGTAAAAGATGGTTATAATTATTATTGTTTGTTTTGTTAAGAAATATGGCTGGTTGTTTGCCTGTCACATGCTTGATTCCGTTGGCATTTACCATATTTTTTCTATTTTTGTTTTGTTATTTTGAATGCCCATTTTGTTGAATATGGAATTCAAATCTGATGAGTGGCGAGGTACCCCTACACTCAACCATAAGAATATGAGCGTTTTCACACGCGATCCAATCGAACTCCGCAGACGGACCAGTTGTGTCACCTAGACAGTTATCCTTAGGTCGTAGTTCGTTGTCTTCCCACCTAGATTATATTTTTCATGTATGGTTTAGTCTAGAGTGAGGTGTATGATGTGTTCCTAATCTAACGCTACTCCTAAAGGCAATTGAAAGTAATATTAACTAATCTAGGAGAAAAGGGTAAGAGAGAATCTAAACTAGCCTAAGTGCGATGAGCATCTGTTCTTTGATTATCTGTATACATCTTGGATCTCATGCACAACTACCACTAGGATTACCAAGCACAGATCCTAGGTACGCTACTGGGTTACCAAGTAGTCACACTTAAATGCTCATAATCAAGTTGTACTCATTCCACATTTAACGTGAGTTTAAGGGTGAGAGAGACTAATTAGGAAAGCAGTAAATAAAAATTAAGTAAATAAATAAACAAAGTGAATGCTGCAATGATGAAGTAATCTCGATCTTTATTTCCGGTCATGTGCATGTCCAAGTACGTCACACTCGAATAAAGGATATCGTACAATTACATTTAACACACTACAGGCATACACTGGAAAATAATCTATCTCTGGAGGGATCAAATTGCTAGAGTCTAGCTACAATCTAACCTAAGTTCTTAAACAAGGGAGAGTCATCTCTTATTTATAGAACTGGCGGTAGGCTGTGATATTGTGTACGCAATATCATAGGGAAAGATGCGATATTGTGTATGCGATATTGTGGCCCATGCAATATTGTGGCAGATGCAATATTGCATCCCATCATACCCCCATGACTGAATAAAAACTCATCCTTGAGTTATAGTGATTACACAGTGGATAGGTATGGGATTATTAGATGGAAAAAGAAATGGGATGATGCTACAGTGTGGGAAGAAAAAAAATAAAGACACAACACACAAAATGTGCTACAACTACAAAAATTTGAAACTCATGTAGTTCCTAGTGGCGATGGCTCCTCCATTGGTGCCTTCCCTTTGTCTTATGCTCTAGGCTTTGAGGCTTGATGGCATTGAAGTATGGCCTAGAGCTTCTCCTCTTCGGTCCAAGGGTCTTATGTCATCCATGCTAATGTTCCAATGTTTGAAGGAGTTGGCACCTCCCACAAACAGGGTAGTTGTGAGAACATTTGGTTAACCTTAACATGCCAAACCATGAACACTCGTCATTCCTCCTCATAGGCTCTAGCTTTATTCTTTTATTCGTGAAGGTCTGTTAGCCATCGATCCAAGTTAGTTGTGACATCTTTGTATCCCTGGTAGCTGGCTTTTAGCACCTCAAGTTCAAAATTTGCAACATCCAGTTTCTCTACTAGCTTCTTGCACTCTGCAAATTCTGCTTCGTATGTGATGTGGGTGGAAGCTACCTACTGCTTGAGCTTTGTTCTCGGGTGCCCTACTATTATCATGACAAGGTTAGCATATCTAAGATTTTCCAACTCCATGTATTCCATCAAATCCTGAATCTGTAGGTCCTGGCTCTTAACTTCCACTTGGTGGACGAAAGCATATGTGTCCAATATGGTCTGCCAATCATTGTGTTGAGCATTGATAGTGTTGATATAGGCCTTGGCCATATGGATCTCCTTCTCTAGGATTTTTTTATATATCCCCACCTGATCATGGAAATGCTCCTTCAACTTCTTATGTCGTTTAGCTTCATTCTGCCACAAGCTTATCCCAATCGTTGACTTTTGACGAATGGTGCATACCTCCTCCATTGAGAGGGTTTGATTTTCTTTGGCTAATCGACTCACATATCGGTTGACCTAGATGAATTGTTCTCGTAATTGATGAAAGTGTTCATCGAGAACGTTCTTTTGCTTTTCTACAATGTTCAATTGAAGATTGTTTGCAACTAGCTACTTGTTTTCTTCTTGTAAGGCCTTGAGTGCCTTAAGATGCACATGAGTTTGCACCTGTACTGCGAAGGCATCCCAAATAGCCTTCTCTTTCTCATCGGCCATTATTTTATTCTCCTCTATTAATTTGGTTAGCTTCTCAGTTCTAAAGTTTTCTAGTTGGTCTGCAGAAACAAATTGCAGAGGGTCCCACTATGCTGCTTGTAAGGCCACAAGCTACTCTTGTAGTTTCTGCACTTTAGCTTTAGCATACTCGACTCTTACCTCTGTTAAGACTAGCTTCCCATTTGTGGAAATGAGGTTTGACTAAATTGCTGTAACATCTTGAGGGATGTCAAACAGGGATGTCATTACTTGTCCTATTTGAAGTAATCGATCAAGTGCATCCTCATGTTCCATAGGAGTCATTGAGGTTCTGGCCAGAGTTTGAGCATCCCGTGCTCCTGAGAGATCTACTGATGGCACAACAGGTACATTGAAGGATTCTTTGATGTGGTCTACAATCACTTCTATAGCTCCTGTGGCATTCTGATGTTGCATGACCACCACAGTGGCCCCTTCACCAGTCTCTAACTGCACCTAGAAAGATGTCACGTTTCCTGAGATTTGTTGTGAAAATATGCTTTCCCCTCCTCCTGTTTGAATGGATACTTCTCCCCTTGTGTGATCCAATGAAACCATAGGTTGAATGGCATCATCAATGACGTGGAAGAGATTTACATCATCACGACTTTCCCAAATGACCGTCTCAGCGATGGCCCTAAGATGGCTCATTGATGGTCTATAGTCTTGCAATGGTGGCGGCTGATCCTGGCCTGTGCTAGGCCCTACTTCTTGTTGTTGGCTAGGAACTGTGGCTGGAGGTTGATTAGATCTAGCCATATTTTCTTCTTCTTGTTCTAGTCCCAGCTCTTCGCCAGTGCTTTTTCTTGGGGCTGGCACCTTTAGCAATTTTGCATATGAAGCAGTCTAGGCTTTCTGGTGGATGTCATTGGTGTATCCCTGGATACCAGCATGTCAGCAAAGCTTTCTGATAAGACAAGGGAATGGCAGCATCATCTTCCCTATCTTTCTTCCTTGAATCGCCTTAGGATCTCTGTCAAATATAGATGGGGTAGGTTAGCATTAACCTTTCCCATCAACATTGCACATCCTCTAGCCACATATGTTGATATTCTTTTTAAGCCCTTTGTGGAGAAGAGGTGATAAGTTCCAATTTTGAAGTAAACCCTCTCTTCCATTGTCAATTCACCAAATGCTTTATCTCTGCCACAAGCCTTCTCTAACCACTCCTTCCGCACATCAGGTTCTAAACGAGTGGATAACCAAGCAACCTTGGGCCTTGTATTCGGAAGGTTTAACACTTCTAAAATGGCCTACATAGAGAAGTCAATTGTCACACCACAAATATTAACAATGGTGCCTTGCTCCCTATTGTGCCCAAATTGGTACATTTCTCCTAGGTACAGGCACCACTTTCAAAGAGGATAGGCCATAATGGGGATCCTTTGAGGTGATTCATAATGACCTCAAGAGCAAACTTTACAAATGATTCAAAGTTCAATTCTACAATCACCACAGTGAATGTGGACTTCTTGTGGATGACCTGAATGCAATCTTGGGGCAACATGAGTTATTGTCCTAGTTTAGGTGCTGCAGCAGCTCCTCCTTCTGCCTTCCCGGACCATTCGGTAGATGGTTCGTCTTGATGAATGATGAATGATTTCTCCTCCTTTTCTACATGTTGTCCACCTCTCTGATATCGTTTCTTTCCACCTTGAATAGGACCTTCCTGTTGTCCACGTTTCGGGGCCATCTGCAATCGCACGAACCAAGCGTTAGTAAGGTTATTTTTGAAGTCAATTTATACCTTACTACTTTCCTTTATTAATGATATTATGTTGTCACGTGTGATAGTGCCTGAAATTTTGTAATAATGAGTCCTATCACATAGGTGGTTTCCATTTTAGTTTCCCAGTATACCTAAGGGTTAAATGATTTTTAGGGATAATTATTCTAAGTGTTAAAGTTAATTACCCTAGATAATGTCCTTTGGGCGATGATAAATTTCAAAAAAGTTAGGCACTTTTCGGCAAGTGTCCCTCCCCCACGACTAAGCTGAACACTCTGGGTTCAAGTGCATTCAAATAGAATTAAAATCGGAGTACCANAGATATGAGGAAAAAAGCAAGGGTCACTCAATCGCAAGTCGTAGAGAAAAATTTCAAAAACTCCCCCAGTGTGAATGACAAAATGATGCTAAGTGTTGCCGGGAGGGGGGGGGGGGGGGGGTGACCTATTTATAGGTGGCGAAGATGTGCTATTGCGTATGGTACATCATGTACACGATATCTCGTCTGACGCGATATCACGTCCCTAGTAACATGAGACATCATGAAAATACCAACTTTTTAAAAGATTTTCTTGAAATTAACATTCAAAATTGAGGACATTGGCTATGATCAAAATGTTTTAGGGTAATTTTATGAATGTGAGAGGTACCATTAATGATGATGGTGTGGATTTTATCAATAAAACCTTGGGTGGTAAGAAAAAGGTTATGTGATGGTACATCGAAACGTTGAAATTCAGAGGGATAATAGTAGGGAAAGAGTGTTATAAAAAATAAGCTGAGGGTGAGAAATGGTGTGTATGAGCTATATCATAAGTGAAGATTACAAAAGATTACACAAGTGGGTCCTCCCCAAAGCAGGTTTCAACCTATAATGCCCTTGTGTAACCACACTTAAAGTGTTCGTGGGAACTAGAAGGGTTAAATGTAATCCGCACGAATTCCACAAAACACACACATGTAATTATCACTGGAATGAGGTGAGAATTCTATGCTATACGGGATACAAGCTACAATTATATGAACAGTGAGATGAGACGAACTATAGAAAGGGATCGTAGAGATTGGAACATGAGGTAACTGACCTAGGGCACAGTGAATCCTGTGTGTAAAGCATGATTAAGGTGTCATTAACCCATCGTTCCAAGATCAGGACCAAGTTTGTTCCTCTGACCAATGACATCACATTGTTTCATCCCATGGTGAACAACTATAAGAGTACCATAACAACAAGGCGTACGATCACTTGGCATTTTGTTCAAGGGATGAGTGACTTTTGTTTTATGGCACTTTTGTTTCTTTTGTTCTTTTTTCTCTTTTTTTTGAATACTAAATTCAGAGAAGCAACCAACCTTCAGGCATGGGTGCATGTCTTTCTAGTGAGACCCCCTAGAGCAGCATTTGATTTTCGAATGCCCTTTTGATTACTCTTACTCTCATTTTTCATTAAATCTAAAAGGATCTTAGTACAACCACGTTGCATGATAACTCCCACAGACGTCACCAAAGAGAATCCGTAAATCCCCTTGATGTCACATCCTAATCATTCCCTCTTGGTCCATCCTTCTTCATTCTGGGTACAATGAGCACGAAATTAATTTTAAGTTTTAAAATTTCAAGAATATCATTGTACCCTCAAACATAACCTCTTATTTATAGAATGGATGAGTGGATGTAATGGGCTCACTGTCCAAATAATTGATCGCTCGAAACTTAATAACATAGAACACACCTCAACCAATGATCCACGTGAGTGTTTTATTTGTAGATGAGATTACGTACAAGAAATGTAAAAAGACAAAAAATACTAAAAAGACAAAAGGTTAAAAAAAAAATTTGAAAAAATGAAAAACTGGAAAACAAAAAGTTGCAAAATCAAAGAAAATGAAAAATATTTATTAATCCTACTTGCTATTAGAAGAAGGGATATCCTTCATAGCTAAACGATTGAGGATGACAAGGATTAATAAATGATGACGGGGATCCTTGCATGTTGGAAATATTCATTTTTGGTCATATTTACCCCATCGGGTTTCACACACTTGATTATAATAAGCATACTGGGGCAATTTATGCAATGTAGTTCCCAGATAATGAGTTGACCCAGTATGATAATTAGGACCATTAGATGGTATGCAAGGATTGGGTTGTCGCTCTCCATTTTTATGTTCATTGGGCCATATGATTGTTGGAGTGTGAGTTGGTGACCTTGATGAAGTTACATGAGGCATTGGGTTCGAAGGTAAGGGTGCACTACAATGTGGGACTTGTGCTGAGTTGGAGGATGCGGTGGCCTCAAAATTGTATTGTCTCTTCTTGCGGTCATGTTTAAAGAAGGGACACTTTGGATGTTGAGGATGATTTACACTGCTATTGGTACTATTAGCACAAGTAATGTTCATGGGTTGCAGTGGTGCAGGCACCTTAGGAACAGCTGGTGGAGATGTGGAAGGAGAGAAAGGATGAGAATGTTGAAATTTAGGAGTATAAGATGCACAAGGTAGTGGTTGTGTTGGAGGCATGGGCTGATAGTATTGTGGAGAATAGTAATGTGGTGTGATAGAGTATGGTGGTCCAATTGGAGAAACAGGATGTTGAACTTGATAAGCATCTGGATTCGGATGATATGAAGGGTGTCTCCAGTTTAGGGGTGGTCTCCCCCATGACTAGGATTGTTTCCACTGTGATCAAACACAGTATCTTTGTACGAACTTTGGATGTAGCATGTTTCCTCAATGCTCATGTAGATGCAACAATATTGGGCATTGGCCCTTGGGGTGATCATACAAGCATATGTTGCATTCATACGTATGATTGGTAGTTGAGCACTTATTTTCCTCATTCTTTTTTTTTCGAATGTCTAATGTTTTCTCTTGTTTCTTGGGTTGTTCAAACTCTATCTCCTATAATGTTGATAAATTCTCCACACTTTCAATATGTCCATTCCAACATCTTATTGATCTTTGCCTTGACCTCTTCTAATGTTTGTTGTGTTGGCAAAGATGACTCTTTCACCTTGAGATTGGTTGATTTCTCCTTTTTATGATCATAGACCTTTGTTAAATTGAGATTCTAGTCTTGTTGATGTTTTTCAACACTCTCCCATCTAGCCAATTCTCCTTCTTCTTTTGCTACCCTCTTAATAAGCTCTTGGACTTGATGGGTTCATAGTTCATATAATTGACCTTAGGCATACATTCCTAAGGTCTCTCTTGTTGCATCACGAAGCCCATTAATGATATGATACATTAGCCTTTCCTTGGAAAACCCATGGCCTAGATAGTTATTTAATAGTGCATAATATCTTTCTAAGGCCATGTCCAAGGGTTCATGTTATGCTTGTTTCCATCCTTGGATTTGTTTCCTCAAGGCTAACACTCTTGCATAGGTTTTATATTTTTCGTTAAATAAATCTACCATTGTTAACCAATGTCATATTGAATTTGGTTTTAACGATCTATACCATACTTTTGCTTCGTCAACAAGTGTCATCGGGAAGAGCTAAAGTTTTTGCCAACTGTTATCAATGTTGTTCCATGTGTAGGCATCGTAGAAGGCTTATTGATGAGTGGTGAGGTACCCCTACACTCAACCATTTGAAACGAGCGTAGCATGTGTGATCTGGTCGAACTTCGCAGACTAAGTGCCTACACACCCCATGGAACACTTGGGGTTAATCATTCGTTGTCTTCCCAGACTTACTTGTGGTTGTCACGGTGTATGGTTAAGTAAGTCCGAGGTATATGATTTTTATATCTTTTAATGTTTTTCTCCTATGCTATTGAGGTGAAGGGTTGAGAAACTAGCTAACTCTAACTAATGACCTAAGTCTAAATTACCTAGCGTCAGCATCCGTTCCCACTTACCGTACACACCCTGAACTGATGCAACCATAGCTACCAAATGCTAATCGTTGTTGGGATCACCATGCGTAACGCACGTGCTCGAAGTGGTTGTACTGAGGCACCTAACTAGGAGGAAAGGGTTGAGAGAATCTATCTAGCCTAAGTGGAATGAGCAGCCGATTCCTTGACTAATCGTACACATCTGGGACTACCATTGGGATTACCAAGCGTAGATCCTGGATATGCCACTGGGTTACCAAGTAGTCACACGAGATGCTCGTAATCAATTCTTACTCATACCACATGCAATGAGCAGCCGATTCCTTGACTATCTGTACACATCCTTAGATGCTAGTAATCAAGTCGTACTCATTCCGTATTCTAGGAGTTTAAGGGTGAGAGAGAAAATAATAAATAAAATCCTATTCCATGGACTGCAAGCTCTTCTTTATTGTCATACAAAACTTATGTTCAAGTAAAATGTTGCTCAAATAAAGATCTGTTCACTTTAGGACTCCTACTGCAGGCACATGGGAAATATTCTATCTCTGGAGTGATCAAACTGCTAAATTTTCCCTACTTCTAACTTAGGATGGATAAACAAGGGAGAGCTGCCTCTTATTTATAGATATGGTGGCAGACTGCAATATCGCGTACGCGAAATTGCAAGTGATGATGTGATATCACGTACTCGATATTGCATGGGATGCGATATCGCAGTGGCCACGATATCGAGTACGTGATATCACGGCTCATGCAAATCGCATCTCATCATACCACCATGACTAAATGAAAATGCATCCTCTAGTTCCTTACAATAATATTAGAAAGGTATGGAATTATTGAGGGGAATCAATCTAATGGGATGACATGTGAACGGATCATCATTACAAGACTTGACAAAACTGGTGTTCATGACAACAAGGGTGAACACCTTATTACAATGACATCAGGCCTTAGTTGGTAGCTGAGAAAGAGAGAGAGAGAAACAAGTATTACTATTGCCAACGGCAATATTACGCCTTCTGTTATCCATCGATAAGCATGCCATTGATCTTGCTCCTTGCATAGCCGCTTCCAGCACTACTCTATTCCATGTGTTCCCTCTAGATCCGATCCGTTGTTGTATGATCGTCATCTGCACACACAACACAATCATATATTAGCAAGGGTAAATGAATCATCATGTAATTAATACCTTGTTTCGGTGTAGGTTCATTGGCTAGGTTGTGGTATGGCTAATACGGATTGGGGGATATATTAATGATGACTACCGAAGGTGTAGGGGTTAGGAAAGAATTGAAAAAATTTAGGGCTAAGAGAAAATCGAAAAAATCAGGCCCCGTACCCCCGTGACTAATTGTGAACCTCTGGTAGCATTAGAATGGAGCAAGAAAAGGAGTAAGAAAGAGAGATAAAAAGGGACAACTATGGCATCGATGAAATGGATGTCAAGATGGAAATGAACAAAATAAAATTAATTGCAAAATGTTAAGGGAAAGAATTTAACTAATGCTCCAAATAGGAATGTCAGTGGGTCCTCCCCAAAGCAGGCTCATGCCCTTAATGCCCTAACAAACCCACATTCAAAGAGTCTGTAGGCTCCAAGAATGTTATTTGGAACAAGAGTTAAAGTCTTAACCATAAGAATTTACCAAAAAGAAAAAAATTCATCAACCAAAATATGTACACTAATGATGCAACCAACAATGAGGGGAATAATGGAGAGAAGGATGGAGAGAAGAAAATGGAATGGAATCTCAAGAACAAGGTGGTGTACATCCCCTTATGTATTACATGATTAATGTGACTTGGCAAGTCTCATTCCAAGTCCGACCTTAAACCAACCACATCCAGTGACTTCACATCAATGCACTTGGCCAAACCATCCACTTGAATAACAAGAATGCTTCCCCCAAGAGCCACCACTATTTCAATGAAACAAATAAAGAGAGTGGGAAGCGAGAAGGGCCTTAGTTAGAGGGAACGTTTTTGGTTCCATAACTAGTGCTTGTAGCCCAAGTTTATTTCGTCTAAGGGGTGTGCTTTGAATTCTCACTTTTTTCTTTTTTTTTCTTTTTTTTGTGTTTTATGTTTTTATGCGTGAGAACCACACCATGCAAAGACTTCTTATTTTTATTAACTCAGCTTTCGATAATTGGGTAACATTGGAACGACAAGAAAAACTTAAGAAGAAAACATCCAAGCACCCCAAGAGAACAACTAACACAAAAGCATCAAGTTTCCTTGAAGTCACATCCTTTTCAATCCTTGAGTCCTTCCTTAGTTTGAGAAATACCCAGTCACTAATTCGTTTAAGTTTTGATTAAAAACAAAGGACTATACATTTCCAAGCCAAGAGAGACCATAGAGTGTTGTGGACGGATGGATGAAGTGAAATCATTGCATGCCATTTCAAAAGAACATACCTTAGTATCAACATTGTGACTTAAAAGTAAAACCCAAACATTAGCAATCAATATGAAAATAGTTCATACCATTAGTCCAAACACTTATTGGGTGACAAACTTACAGGGTGGATCACACACACACACACACACACACACACAAAATGGTAAAGTATAAAAATGTTGTAAAACAAAAAATAAGAAAAGTTAAAGAAAGTTGTAAAACAAAAACTAGAAAATTTAAAGAAATTTGTAAAACAAAAATGTGTAAGACAAAAATGTGTAAAACAAAAATGTGTAAAAAAAAAATTAAAAGAAATGACGGTCCGATATGATTAGCATAGGTGGCCATCTCCCCCATGACTGAGTGGAAAGGAAGAGATTTGAAATAATGAGCACATGTTTGAATTTCGTAGAAGTGCCCAACTCCTCCCAATTGATGATCTTAAATTAAGGGAATGAAGTTGGCGACGCTCATATTCCAATGTGTCTATGCCTTTGTTGTTAGCATGGTTGGTCTCCCCAGTTCATTCCATGCATATTTGTCTGCTCCTTATAGTAGTTGTCAACCATGAGGTGTTTACTACTGGTTGTGTGGTTGCTACATACAGACATCTTTGTTTCAATGTTTCAAGGGCACACCTATTATATGGAGGCATTTTCTCCATGTCATCACCCGATGAATCACTGTATGTGATGCATGGAACTTTCCTCTTCTCGATCTTTCCATAAATGTTTATCTTAGATATTTCCAAGGAAAGATCATGGATCCTAAGGCATGCGTCTATTGTACTCAGCCATGCCCTTCCCATTATAATTGGAAAGTCCCCTTCGTTGTTTTTGACTTCAATCACTAGAAAATTAGTTGGGTAAGATGAACCACACACAGTGGTAATGATGTCCTTCATCAATCCCAAGGAAATGATGATGGACTGGTCTACCAGCTCTAGTTGAATGTTGCTCTTCTTAATTTGGGGCAGGTTCCAGGTGTGATACATCTCTCGTGAAATTAAGTTAACTCTGAAACCTGAGTCAAGAAGAGCCCTATGTGGTTTATTTTCAGTGATTTGTAAATAGATTAAGGGACTTCTAGGTTAGTTAATTTCCTAGGAAGGTGGCCTACCTTGATCTAGTTAGTTACGGTATGCATTAACATAGCCATACGTGTGAAGCTCTGTTGGACTGAAGGGTGCTCCGAAGTGTTAGATGGTGGAGGAGTGTACATGGGCCCAACCGCTTGTTGTTGCGAGAGTTTGTCTGGGCTTTTGGTTCTGAAGAAGGATCTTTTCTTTTTATAGTTGTCAGAACTAGCAATAGGTTGAATATTTACAGCTCTCGCAGCGTGACGTTGCTACGGTTGGGTAGGAAGTTTCCCTTGCATTGTTGGAGTAGGAGGTGTTATGGGAATTACTTGTGAAAGAGGTGTGGATGGATTTGGAGGATGGTGTGGGTATGGAGTGTCTCCCAGAGGAGAAGGAGTCCTTCTAAAGTACTCCCAAACTTGGTAGTGATGGTGGGGGATTGTGTAACTCATAGAGTCACTTGGAGAAATCAGCTGCTACACATAATATCCATAAGGGTCAGGCTACCGGTAAGGGTACTAATGTTTCGACGATGGCATCCCCCATGACTATGGGTATTGCCACTGCTGATGCTATCCGATTGGTTGGGGTGGAGTTCCACTTGGATAATACATTAATGGTTGGTGGAACTTCCTTGGGTTACCTTGGGGATAAGTTAACCTACGGGTTGTTTGCCGTTGGTTGAGTCTTGGATTAAGCACATACACCCCAGACTCCTATAGATGTGAGATAATTGGACAACATCCCTTAGGATGTTCATAGTGGTAGATCTCACATCCACCATCATCATCTGTGTCTGACTCCACAACCACATCAGAGTTAGTGATTTTCCTCTTACCCTTTTTATGTGCAGGGCCTAAATCTCTCCACTTTGTCTTACCTTTGTTACTACTTTGTTCTACCTTGGACTCTTCTACAATTTTTAAGACAGTTTCAATTTTAGAGTCTAAGGAACTCCATACTTCATCTCCCTTAGCCACTATTTCTGTTGTGAGCTTTTGAAGTGGCAAGGTCTTTCTGTTCACCAACTCTTCAATTGGTGACTCATCCTCTTCATTGCAAAATTTTACTCCCTTCTTTCGAAGAGAGGGATCACGGTTGTATTCTTCCACACTTACCCTTTTTCGTAACTCACCTTCTTCTTTTGCTACTTGCTCCAACAAGTGATGTACTTCATGGGCTCTAAGTTATGAGAGTCTCCCTTGGGCATAAGTCCCAAGGGTTCTTCTATTTTCATGCCTTAGCCCATCCACGATGTGGTGAAGTTGATCCCTCTGAGCATACCCATGGCCCAGGCAAAGATGTAACAATGTGTAGTAGTGGGACATGGCAGCATCCAAGGGTTCATGAGTACCTTGCTTCTAGCCTTGGAACTGCTTACGCAAATTGGACACTCTGGAGTACATTTAATACTTCTCATTGAATAGTTCTAGCATCATATTCCACCTCCTGATGGTTTCCAGTTCTAAGGACCGGTACCAACTCTCTGCTTCTTCAGTGAGTGTCCTTGGGAACAACTTAATTTTTTGCCACTCATTTTCTATATTTTGCAAGGCATAGGCATTGTGGAATGCCTATAAATGATTTGGTGGATCAACATTGTATCCCCCTTCAAATCGTGGGATATTGTTCATGTCTAAACATTTGATATAACTATATTTTAAATGCCTTGTGGGAATCCTAACTACCTCCGTTATGTCAAGCATACTTCAAGTTGCGAGTAGGGGCTCATCATGATCATCTCTTTCATGATGCCTGTGATGTCTGCATTATTCCCTACTCTCCCTACGTCCTTGCCCTTGTCCTCTCTCTCAACTTTCCCGTCGAGGTCTCTAATTTTATCTACCTTTATCCTCTCCATTGTGTTCATGATGGCTATGCCCAGATGTGGAAGGAGAGGGTAAGTGATGTGAAGAAGGGGAAGAAGAAGGGGAACCATTGCCATGACAATGTTTCTTGCCTTTTCTTTAGCTACTATGGACCTGATCATGGTGACGATCTAAGTGCCCATCCTTAGCATGAGTGGTTGTCCCCTCTGTGAATAGTTGATGTTCACGGGCATCAGAACCATGGTTATGTATTGTTGATCATAGGTTCTAATACCCAACCTCCTCATCATCGTTAGGAGGGGGAACATCGTTTGCTAAAGAACCCATTATAAGGGGTTCCTTGTCTCCTATTTCGCTAAGGATGTGCGGACCTTTGTCCTTCAGCAGTGTATGTTGACTCTCTTGCCTAGCATCCCTCATACGTTGTGCTTCTATGGGATGATAATCCCTCATATCAAAATCGTCTAAACGTATTCAGTGTATAATTCTGTCATGCCAATCTGTGCCAAGGCATGGTGAAGCATGTTTGGAACCACACAATTTGGGGTTAACACAATGTTACTTTGCAAATCTCTCTATTGTAGTTGTTCTTCTTGATGGAGGATAAAGGTGAAGTCTGGAATATAGTCATTGAGATGAGTATAAACTATCTTGTATTTTTTAGGACTTAGCTGATTTTGGTTACGTGTTTTATGTTGCCGACTGTCTTGTGTATGGTCCTTAGGTGGTGAGTTGCTTTATGAGAACAAGACATTGTTATTGGTATGCTAAATTTACCGTTATATAATTCTTTATCTTAATTAACCTAAATGTTTGTTTAGGCTCCCAACGATGTGAGTGATATCCTTTTATGTTCTATTCGGTGCACAAACACTTAGTCCCCAGCAACGGCGCCAATGATGAGTGGCGAGGTACCCCTACACTCAACCATTCGAAACGAGCGTAGCAAGCAGGATCCGATTGAACTCCATAGACTAAGTGCCTACACGCCCCATGGAACACTTGGGGTTAATCATTCTTTGTCTTCCCAAACTTACTTGTGGTTGTCACGGTGTATGGTTAAGTAAGTCCAAGGTATATGATTTTTATATCTTTTAATGTTTTTCTCCTATGCTATTGAGGTGAAGGGTTGAGAAACTAGCTAACTCTAACTAATGAACTAAATCTAAATTACCTAGCATTAGCATCCATTCCCACTTACTGTACACACCATGAATTGATGCAACCGTGGCTACCAAATGCTAATCGTTGCTGGGATCACTGCACATAACACACGTGCTCGAAGTGGTCGTACTAAGGCACTTAACTAGGAGGAAAGGGTTGAGAGAATCTATCTAGCCTAAGTGCGATGAGTAGCCGATTCCTTGACTAATCGTACACATCTAGGACTACCATTGGGATTACCAAGCGTAGATCCTAGATATGCTACTAGGTTACCAAGCAGTCACACGAGATGCTCGTAATCAAGTCGTACTCATACCACATGCGATGAGCAGCCAATTCCTTGACTATTCGTACACATCCTTAGATGCTCGTAATCAAGTCGTACTCATTCCACATTCTAGGAGTTTAAAGGTGAGAGAGAAAATAATAAATAAAATCCTATTTCATGCACTGCAAAGTTTATCCAAAAATCTTGTCTTTATTGCTGTACACAACTTGTGTTCAGGTATAATGTTGCTCAAATAAAGATCCGTTCACTTTAGGACTCCTACTGCGGGCACATGGAAAATATTCTATCTCTGGAGTGATCAAACTACCAAAGTTTTCCTATTTCTAACTCAGGATGGATAAACAAGGGAGAGCCGCTTCTTATTTATAGATATGGCGGCAAACTTCAATATCACGTACGCGACATCGCAGGGGACGATGCGATATCGTGGCGGTTGCGATATCGCATACGCGATATCGTGGCTCATGCAAATCATGTATCATCACTTCTAAATGTTGATAAAAATCTAAGTCATAGCCTCTGAAAAAGTAGGAAAGTTATTTAAATTGAGCTTGGGTAGACGGCTCTCTTTATGATGCCTACATGAGATTTGAACCGCCTCCTGTATTTGTGTTAAGCTTATAGTGGCCAGTAGGGGTTCATCGTCATTGTGTAAGTTATGATTTCATGTGTCAGGATGACGTTACTTTTGTTGCTATTTATAAGAAATCCCCACTTCATGTTGTATACTCCAATCTTCATTATCGTATAGTTCGTTGGTTCTCCAATGAACTTCCTCATTAAGTGTGGCATTATCAAACTCTTGTAGGAGAGGCATTGTTGTAAAGTTGTGTGTGAATTTATGTGTGACTCCTTTTATAATTATTTCTTCTTCCTAAGATATATATCATTAAGTCCTATACAGTTACTATGTATGATCTAACTAATCTAGATAACTAGCACCGTCCCAGCAACGGTGCCAATGATGAGTGGCGAGGTACCCCTACACTCAACCATACGAATACGAGTGTTTTCACGTGCGATCTGGTCGAACTTCACAGATGGACTAGTTGTGGCACCTAAATAGTTATCCTTAGGTTGCAATTCATTGTCTTCCCACCTGGACTAGTATTATATTTGTCATGTATGGTTTAGTCCAGAGTGAGGTATATGATGTGTTCCTAATCTAACGCTACTCTTGAAGGAAATAGAAAGTAATATTAACTAATCTAAGAAGAAAGGGTAAGAGAGAATCTAAACTAGCCTAAGTGTGATGAGCATCCATTCCTTGATTATCCGTACACATCTTGGACCTCGTGCATGACTACCACTAGGATTACTAAGCATAGATCCTAGGTACGCTACTAGGTTACCAAGTAGTCACACTTAAATGCTCGTAATCAAGTCATACTAATTCCACATTTAACATGAGTTTAAGGGTGAGAGAGACTAATTAGGAAAATAGTAAATAATAATTAAGTAAATAAATAAACAAAGTGAATGCTGTAATGATGAAGTAATCTCGATCTTTATTTCTAGTCATGTGCGTGTCCAAGTACGTCACACTTGAATAAAGGATTCTGTACAATTACATTCACCACACTGCGGCCATACACTGGAAAATAATCTATCTCTAGAGGGATCAAACTGCCAGAGTCTAGCTACAATCTAACCTAAGTTCTCAAATAAGGGATAGCCACCTCTTATTTATAGAACTGGCGGTGGGTTGCAATATCGTGTATGCGATATCGCAGGAAAAGATGGGATATCGCAGCCCATGCGATATCACGACAGATGTAATATCGTGTATGCGATATCACGTCCCATGCAATATCACGTCCCATCAAAATCCAAAGCTGAATTGAAATTGAAATATACATTATCTTAGTTCATTAGCAAATTTTTTGCTCAATTTTAATTTGTTGTATTATGAAAGATCGAATTATTATGGTATGAGTCAAATAGGTTAAAGTGTGCTATTTTTTTAGGATGGCAAAAAGAAATTGTATCTCATACATTTTTGAGGTAACTAGGTGAAGCAATTGAAGTCTTAGTTAAAATTTTTTTAAGGCTAAGATCTTTGATAACCAAAATTAGATTATGTTCTTGTGTGGGCTAACAATAGAAACTTAAAGATGAAAAAACATTCTAAAAAAAGAGCTCAACTTTGCATCTTTAGTCACCTTAAACATGAGCAACATACTTTTCTTGATTAACTTAGTACTTATTTTTTAAAGAATAAATATAATGTTACAATACAATGTTTGTATGTAATATTTCATTATTGTATTGATTCAATGTTAGATTATTAAGAGATGTATGTAAGCTCTATCCAATAGATCATATAGGACTTTTGAAAAAATAAAGTACTAGGGTTCAAATTTCAAGTAGTCAATGCATAATAAAGGGTACTTTATTGGTAAAAAAACATACAAAATTTTAAATGTCTTTTAAATAAAATGAAGTTTTTTTCAAAAATCACTTATAAAACTATCAATCTAGTAAGGTTTAAAACATATAACTAAATTCAACATGACATACTAGGTTTCTTGACTAGCATGGCAATTTTGATCTTTCTAAAATACTATTTTTCCTACGAACAATTTGTAGTGGAATCTAAATTTGCATTTAAATTGACAAAGTAATAAATATTCTAAAAGGGCATATGATGCTTGCAATTGAAACAAAATTGGGTGATAAATGCATGTATTGTACAAAATCGTTTCTCATAAGCAAAAGTGAGGATGCTACTTGGTTTTGGTATGTGTATTTATTCAACCCTCTGCTAAGTGGAATACCAATTGTTCAACTCATATGGTGAGGAGTTGTGATTATTTATAATTATTACTTCTTACAATTAGTCTATTAACATTTTCTTTTGTTCTTACTAAAATATTATGCATAAGGTCAAATCATAACATAAAAAAAATATATGCACTTTTTTAGAAAAACTTTTTGAGAGAAGAAACTTGGGTTAGTAGTCTAAACCCTATCCACATAGCACATTAGATGCAACTTCCAAAAAGAGTGTCCTATGACAGAGCAACTATACACTTGTCTAATTTCTAAATTTGAATATAAATTTTATGGATTTTTTAATCTATAACTTAGCATTCTCTATTAGTGTTGAACTTGTGACTTGAGATTTCCATGTGAAGGTCCCTATCACTAAAGTAACACCTTTCTAAGAATTTTGTTACAATGACAATATAACTATATTCCATTTAAGTGTTCATGTTGGGTAATTTTTGTCAATGAAAAAATAACATGTTGATAACCTTATGATGCATGGATATTAATAAGACCATTCATGAGAATAATCTTGATATGATTAATTGATTTTTAAACTTTTCAATGAAATTTGGATCATATCATCTAGGGTGTTTGTTAAGCCTCTACAACCAATACTTTTGTAGTTCAAATCTTATTTTAATTTATTAATATAATAATTTTTTACTTGTTCAACCAATTAATTCTCAAGAAAAAAAAAGAAAAATATATCAAGTTGAATTTCATGATAACCAAGGATTAAATTCCTTTATAAGTAGGAATGACTTAGTTAAATAGAAGAAAGAGAAATAGAAAGAGAAAAATAAGTTTAATGTGTATTATTTTAATACGTTTTGGCACTATGTGTTTTCCTAAAATGAAAAGGTTCATAGATATCTACTACTAAGTAACCATGAAAGATTACCCATTTTTCCCATTCTAGTTACTTAGTAGATAATATTGAATCATTTCAAGTTAATATAGTCAAATTTATTCCTTTTATTGATAAAAAATAACCAAGATCTCCTACTATTAAGCAGAGTTAAAAATTAAAGATTTATCTCACCAATTTATATTAATTCATGATTTTGAAAGAGGGACATTCTTTAATCGAGAAGCACATGGGTTAACTTTTCTATTCCATAGAAGTGGAGCTCTATATAGTAGAATGTGGGGTCATCACACAAATGAAGCATATCACAAAAAGATTGAATACACTTAAAGTAAATGTATTTGAATTTCATTTGTCTCACAATACATTAAATGTATTACCCAAGTAATTTGAAATTTACTAGGTTACTTATCTTACAAGGAAGAATGATATGTGACATATGTAAGGAAAGGTGAAAAGTTCACCTATTATTCTTCAAAATAATAATAATAAAAGCAAAAAGGTTTTACTAATAGGAAAAGGAAAAATTTTCATAATAGAGATAATGATAGAAAACCCAACACCTAGTGCAAAGTAATTTTATTCAAAATAATTTGATGTATTTTCATGTTTGAGGTTGTGTCATAGAAGCAAGGGTCTATAATCTATACGGAAGAACACTTAGATTCAATAATTGTGAGATATTACCTATAAAGATCAAAGGGCTATGGATTTTAATTTTCTTTTAAAAATGTTTAAATAGTTTATACACAAATGTTAAAGTAATGATGTTGAATCGAGTGGGAGCATTGCATATATATTTTTAGAAAAGAAACCCAAGAAAATGAAGTGGATAAAGGTCTTATTGATTACAAAGTGCTTCAAAGAAAAGGAATGAATTTTTATTAAACTTTTTTTTTCAAATTTTGAATAAGGATTCCTTTTAATAATTATGGCCTTGATAGCATACTTGTATTCAAAATTATATTGTATAGATGTCAAAATTTCTTTTTTAAATGGAAATTTAAACAAAGAAATTTAGATTGTCTAGCTTGAAGGATTTGAGAATGCAATGGATATATGTATGGGAACTAAAGAATCCAACAAGAGGCTTCCTGCCAATAATATCTTGAGTTTAAGGAAATGTAAAGGTTTTTAAATTTTTATTTATTTATTCCTAAGAATATGCTTCACTTCATAATATGCAATGGTGTTGAGATGGGATGAAAGTTTGTGGCATGAAACCTGTTTATATAGAAAAGTCTGGTATGCAAAGATCCAAATTTGTGATAACATTCCAGGAATCTTAAATGAAAACACACAATTCAAAGAGATGGCATTGCTTTTCTTGCAAAAACTTGCAATATATGCACGTCATAAGATCGGGGTCATAAGATCGGGTCTTCTTTATTCTACGTGTGGGAGATTCCAAAGCATGAAATGTGGATATGCATTTGGTTTTTGGCTTAGGTAGAATTACAGAATACTTTCTGGGAACCTGTATGCCCGTGAAAAGTTTCTCCACTCCTGTATTTTTGATAGGACGTTAGACAGGAAAAGTCCTGACCAATATCAGTCATAGTTACTCGGCGTTACAATCCAGCGAGATGAAAACTCCGTTCTTTCCATTTTTTTCTGCTCATCATCGTCTGGGAGACGTTACAGTATTAAGCACGGCGATGGTGGAAAATTTTGGATTTGAAACCCTACCTAATTCATAGCTTTGTTGGAAAATTTTGGAGCGCAGATTTCGTATTTTAGTCAACCATGCACGCGGAATCATAGCGTGACTTTCGCTCTTCATTGACGTTCGCTGCTACGCAAATGCTGTTTCCCATTGCTACCTGCCGTTTCCATTACAAACAATGTCATCAATAGCAGCGATGATGCGGAAGGAAGCGAGCAGCGGATCAGCGAGCAGCGAAAGGAAGACGAGCAGCGGATCAGCCCACGGCGCGGAAGGGAGCGAGAAGGCACCTGACAGAGACACCAGCGACGCGGACGCCGAGAGGGAGAGAACAGTAGGCACAACGAAGGACGAGGAGAAGCAGGACGCTAGCACCCTTGGCAAGTCTCCCAATGAAAGGCCTGAGTTAAGGCTCAAAGTCCAGCGCCACCCTGGAAAGCCTTGCTCGCAGCCTAATAGACAAGTTCGTCTCAGAAGGGGCACGGCCTCGCCTAGACTTGGTCTGGCGTTGGGCTCGGGCTGCTTGGGGGTTGGACATGGTGACGGTTAAATGCCTCGCAGATGACCATCTCTTGTTTTGTTTCGCCTCCCTGGCCGACCGGGAAAAGGTGCTAGTGGGGGGACCTTGGTTTTACGACGCGCGGGGCTTGGCCCTGGCTCCGTGGCGCCCGGGAGTTCACCGAGACCCGAAACTGTTCGAGCGGGCATCAGTTTGGGTCCGACTTTATGACCTACCCCTCGAATACTGGTCAACCGAATTTTAGCAGGCACCGGTTTGGGTCCGACTTTATGACCTACCCCTCGAATACTGGTCAACCGAATTTTTGCTATCCCTGGCACAGGTGTTCGGGGAGTTTATCAAGTTTGATCATTTCACAGAGGGCATGGAACACATGGGTTTCGCGCGGTTCTGCGTGTGGCGGCCTCTTCCACTGCTGGAACAGAGTGAGGTGTTGGGCTGGACTTTGATCTCGAAGAGGAGTGGGTTCGCATTCATTTCGAAAACACACCACGGCCCCCGGCTACGACGCGGGCCTCTCTCCCACGGGGAGGCCTGGCCATTGGAGACCAGGCAGTGCACGACCCAGAGGGCAGATGGCACCTCGTGGGCAAACGAAGATGGGGTCCCAACCGGAAACCACTGGCACACAGAGATGGGCGACAAGGGGGGGGGGCCGATCGCAGAGACGGCCCCCCAAAGGAAGGGAGGACCCAAGCCCAGAACGCGATAAATGGCGGTTTGCAAACAGGCCCCGTGAGGTCGGGGAAACAGACCACGGCGGACCTGCGCATGAACGATCTGGGGGAGCAGACGAAGGAGACCGTGACAGGCAAGCTCTACCTCCACGCTCTAGTCGGTGATGGGGTTCTGCCACCCAACGACCACACGCAGTAGACCTAGACTGATCGCATAGGGTCACTGCACACTCCAACTGAGGAGGGCGGCCCTGTCGGGGGAGCCCTGTCGTCGCCCCCGATCACAAACTGGATAAATACGAGCCGAGGGACGGCCCAGCCCCGCCCCCCTCCCAAGAAAAATAGGCCAAAGAACGAGTGTGGTTTGGTGATACCGTCGCCAGTAGCCAAGGTGGGAAAACCAGAAAATAGCTCTCGAAAACACAGGACTGCACAGCTATTTGTGGATCTGGGCATGCAGCCCACACTCCAGGAGGTATACCAGAGACATATGTCTCCATGAAGGTCCTCTCATGGAATTGCAGGGGACAGGGTACCCCGTACAAACGACATACCTTGAAATGCATGGTGGGAGACGAGAGGTGCGATATACTTTGCTTACAGGAAACCAAACTCCAGCAGACGGAGGTCCAAGTGCTGCAATGGCCAGGGTGGCACAGCCATCTGGTGCCGAGCAGGGGGCACGCAGGAGGACTTGCCATCCTCACCAAGGCGGATTCGTATGTCCGGGACACTTCCGATTGGTGCATTACGGTGCACTTACCTGGGATAGACGTTTGGATTACAAATGTCTACGACGCTCAAGGGTGGAAGACGCGCCTTCAGGAACTCGAACGCATCGCCAGACTGGTACTCGAGGACGCGGAGTGGTTGCTGATCGACGACTTCAACCAGAGGCTATACAGCTGGGAGAAGTCTGGTGGCTCCATGGTGGAGCCCCCAGGGATGCCCGAATTCCATGTGCTACTGCAATGAAGGACCCTCACCGACATCGAAAGCGTGGGCTGTAGGTACACCTGGAGAAACCGTCGTCAGGGCACCGCGCGGATTCAGTCCCAGATCGATCGGGTGTGGGTCAGCACAGCATTGCTGATAGATTGGGGCGTGCACGCGTATGGCGGGGTATGGATGGCTTCAGACCACAGGGCTATTTTTTGCCAGTTAGATAAGGACACGTTGTAGTGCCCCCGCCCTTTCCGGTTCGAACGCACCTGGCTCCGAAAGATGTGGCTGGGCGCGCTGGTCCAGGAAATTTGGTGCAGATACCCATGTGCGGAGGAACCACTCGATTTCTTGAAGAACGGGCTGAATGCCTTGAAGCAGAAAATCAAAAAAATTAACACAAAGGAAAAATACAGTTTCCGAGGACATCATTGCCCGCTCCAGGCACAGTTGCAGGCAATCCAGGCCTAGCAGGAACAGGGGGAAGACCACAACAGCGATGAGCTCGCCCTCTTGGTGAGGTTGCAGCTGACGCACAGCGAGGAGGAAGAGTATTGGAGGCAACGGGCCCGAATACAGTGGTTAAAAGCCGGGGACCGTCACACAAAATTCTTTTTCGCCACGGCGAAGGAACACCGGAGAAATCACCATCGCCCCCTGCAGCGTTTCCTGCAGGAAAATCGGATGCCCTCCCAGTCAGGTGCTGACAGACTGTTGTGTTACTAGCAGCAGGTGTGGACGTGGCAGGCTACTGAGCCGATTTCTGTGCAGATTCCCAAGGGCCTGACCAAGGCTGAAAATTCATGGCTTTTGCATCCTTTCTCTTGTTGGGAATTACACACTGCACTGTAGGATATGCCAACAAATAAGGCGCCGGGGCCGGACGGTTGGCCCATTGAGTTCTTTCACGAATTCAAGGATGTGTTGGGGGCTAACCTCCTGGATGCCTTCAACCACATGTTGGCCTGGCGTTAGGTGCGCAAAGAGATTAACTGCTCTTGCATGGTTCTTCTGCCCAAGACGGAGGTGCCCACTTCCCTAGGACATTTCCGCCCCATTGGTGTCTGCAACTCGCTTTTGCGGTTGTTCTCTTGCATGCTAGTTGCCAGACTGTGCCCTCTCATGCTGCGGTTGGTGGGAAAAAACTAGGCAGCGTTCATTAACGGCCGCCACCTCCAGGACCAGGTCCTGCTACTGCAGGAAATCCAGCACTCCCTCCGCATCACGAAGTTCCTGGGCCTCTGCATCAAGCTCGATATCACTAAAGCCTACGATTCTGTTAGTTGGGTTGCCCTACGACATGTGCTGCTTGCCAAAGGCCTGGATCAGGATTTTGTGGAGCTTTGCCTGCAGATGCAAAGGGGTGGGCGGTACCCTCTGGACATTGATGGACACCTGCAGAGGTTCCGGGGGACCGGTTGCGGGCTACGCCAGGGCGATCCCCTTTCCCCCCTCCTTTTTCTGGCCCTGATGGACCTCCTACAAATCTATTGTGTGGAGGGTGTCTAGGGGCTAGATGTGTAGGACATTCGCTGTCTCACCGCTCACTACGCGGATGACACCATGGTTTTCATCAGGGCCGCCGTACCTCAGGTCAGGGCATTGATGAGGGCGCTGGACCGGTTCTAGCGGGAGGTGGGGCTACACGTGAATGCTGGGAAGTCCGCGCTGTACTTCACGCACACTCATCAATCTGTGTGCAGCAGGATTATTCAAATCCTGGGGATCCTGCTAGGCGAGGCGGATGATAAATATTTGGGCATTCTCATCCACAATTAGAACAGATGGCAAACATGGCAGGCTTTCCTGATGAGAATTCAACAGCGCACGACCCATTGGACGAATCATTTCCTCTCCCGTAAAGGGAAGATCGTGCTGGCAACCGCAGTGCTGGGGGCAATGGCTAGATTCGGTGCCTCGATGGCTGCCTTGCCGTCAGGCGTTGTCTCGAAGATCGATGCGATTCTGCGGAATTTCATTTGGTTGGGAGGGAAGGGGGGAAAAAAGATGCACCTGGTGGATTGGACCACCACTGCACGGCCCCGTGAGGCCGGGGGGGTCGGCATTCTCCCCTTCACGGAGGAGGTTGCATTGGGGCGACAAAGGTTGATTCGAATGCTATCCACCACGCTGGACGATCCCTCCATGTGGGCGCAGATCCTGTGGCGGAAGTACTGGCCCTAGACGGCTGCTGGTTCTGACTCTCAGGTTTGGAAATAGCTGTGTGCTCACGTGGCGTCGTCGGGCGGTGCTAATGAGGTTCTGCACCCTCGGCAGTACATCCGCGCTCAGTTTCCAACGGATCCACGCTGGATGCTACTCTGGCAGGGCTTTATCTCGGAAAAGATTAAGATGTTCGAGTGGCTGATCCTTCACAAGGCCCTCCCCGTCAGGACTTTTTTGCTGAGCAGGGGCATGGGGGTTAGTCCCCATTGCCCTCTGTGCAACCACTCTGCTGAGACGCTGCAGCATTTCATGCAGGAATGCCAAGTTACAAGAAAATTTTGGCACATGGCTAATCTCCACCCCATTACAGTTTCCAGCAATTCGTCGACGCTCACCACGCTGTGGATTATGTGGAAGGCTAGAAACAATTGCATTTTCAAAGGTGCAGCTTGCCCCCCCTCCCCCCCTGTCCGTGCTTTACGATAGGTTCAGGAAACTCTGGCAGGATATTACTATTGCGCGGGACTGGCATACCCATTTTGACCTACCCAGACGGGTGGCCGACCATGGGCTGGGCACTCGCCTCTCTACCGAGTCCTCCGGGTTTAGTGGGAGGCAGAACCTTTCTACGGTGGAGTTGGTTGAGGATGCGACTAGGACTTTCTGAAGTGGTGCTCTCATTTACCCTGGGGCGGGCTCGCATCAGACTGACTAGCGCTCGGACGTTGGTCAGGATCTAAATCGGTCGAGGCTGCCCCCGGAGAAGGACCCGCCAAACGCTACTCCCAGCAGCATGAGGGAACAGACTCCGCACCCCCTTGAACAGCCACATCTGCAGGTTTGGTTTGAGGGTGGTCGTAAGGGTCACATGACGGGAATCGCTCAGTTGATTGTGGAGAATCGGCGTCACCTTGCTATGGGACCTGGTCGGCCTGGACACAGCTCTCACTTTGGCCAGGGAAAAAATGCTGGTCCGCATCCCCTCGGCGGGTAGTCGACGGCGAGGGGGGGGGGAGGGGAGTTGGATGCCTCTCCTCGCCTGCCCTTCCCCCCTTCCTCTTTCTCTTCTCTTGTTTTGTGCTTTCCGTTGCTTTCTGGGGGTTTCCACGCTTGCTCGTCGGAGATGCCGGCCGCCTGCCCACCTGTAGGGATGCCTGCGGTGGGTGGGGGGGTGGTTTCTTGGTTTTTCATAATTGAAGAGAATTCTATGTTAGAATTAATACTCTCTTCATTAATCCACATAACCAGCCACTTGATCCTTTAAATCTTTTTAGATTTGTGCAAAGTGAACATCATTAACATACAAACTTATTAATGCACCATGACCTTCAACATGACAACTGTTCATATGAAATTATTCTTTCTTAATCACACAAGAACACCTCCACAAATTAAGTTTTAAATTATTTCATCAATGGTCACAAACGATCTTTGATTTAATATATTCTTTGCTAAGCTAATAATAATGAAATGATGGAGCACAAATCTCCAATAGAATGTAGACTTAGCCTACTACACATGAACTACAAAATGGTGGGGAAATGTTAAAACGTTGGGTTTAAAATGATGAAATTGACTAAATATTTATTGCTAAAAAATAATCTAACTATAGAATAAACTATAAGTGATGAAATAAAATCTAAGTGTAAAAACATGAATAAAAGAGCATAAAATATTAGAATATAGGGATATATGATATAGAGGAATGGATTTTCATTCCCTTTCTAAACAAAGAAAATTCTTTGTTGCTGGAAAAACATAGGTTAAATAAAATTGCTAATAAGAGCTCAATTTGTGAGCAAGATATAGGTTTGAAGGTGAAATTAGCCTTTGGAGGATGGGTATATGGATGGGAAAGTTGCAGATGCTATCTAGAATTGATTTGAAGCCAAAATCAAGTATTTTTAGCTAAGTGTCCTAAGATTGATGCTATATCTAAGAAAACTTCTATATGTGGAGACTAATGCTGATGTAGAAAAAACTTATATGGGATGATAACACTAATGCTATGTCAACATTAGTGCTAGAGCTATGTGGGGCATCATAATGGTTGTGGAGCACATGAGAGACATGAAGATGTCTACTACTTATGCTCTTGATCTCTTGAAATCTTGAAAAGTGCTCTAGATATTAAGAAAATTAGCATGAATATATAGGTTTTGATCCCATATTTATAGGGCTAGGGCTACCATATTTAAACCTAGAGTCAAGTGAAGTTCCTTGGAGTTTGTTTTTGGTAACTTTGACTACACAAACTAGGTGATGTTGGGCATGAGAAAAGTGATAGTAATGCTGACATTGATGTTATTATTAGCATCACTAGGGGATAAAAAAGTTTTCCACTTTTTCCCAAGTTACAATTCCAAGCATTCAAAACCCTATTTGACACCTAAATTAATTCTGAATCATGCTATGAGGATGCTAAGAAGCTTGTGAAGCTATGAGATGATGTTGAATGTCAATTGTGAAGGGGTTAAGAATCATATTGTGCAAGCCTCTAGTGTGTTGATGCTAACATTAATGTTGGTATTAGTGTCAGCAGCAACTAGGGAATTAGAAAATTTTCCAACATTTTTGCAAGTTAAACTTTCAAATTGCTAAGGTGCTCAAATTGATGTCAAGGTGAGTTATAATGATGCTTATTTAATGACAAGTTGCTTGCAAACCTAGGGAATGCTACCAACTGTCAAACCTTGCCACTTGTGGGGATGCTAATATATGGATTAGTGTTACTTAACAAAGATAGAAAAATCTTTCATCTTAATTACCGAGATTTCCTCTAAACCTATCAAAATTATCACTTGGAGTATTAAAATGATGTTGATTGATCACTGAAAAGATTGAGAAGCTAAGGTTTGAGTAGAAATGCAAGTGAGATGTATAGTAAAGATGTTCAAAACTATGTTGCAAGTGCTCATGCTAATGTCAACATGGTCATTGTGGTCCTAGGGTCCTGAAGCCATTATGTCAAAATGTTTAAATTTGATGCCTAGCATGTTAAATGTACAATGGACAAGTTGTTTAATGTTCTACAAGGTTGAATTAAAGGTCAAGAAGTAGTTTTGGTGCAAGTAACATGAACAAGGTGGTCCAAGGCTAAAGTTGACATGGGAGTAGTGGTCTAGGGATGATGTTGATGCTATGTTAGCATCACTTCCAATACTTAGAAAAATTTTGATTTTCCTAATATTCCAGGCTCACCAAAAATTAAATTTGGAAGTTGGGTTATGAGCCATAATGATACTTATATGTTTCTAGGAGCTAAATATATGTCTTGAGACTTTTGTTTTAGAGGAGTTTTATGCTTAAACTTATATAGGACAGTGCAAAAATCACACTAGACTTTTTCATTGTGAAATTGAAAAAGTGGATATAACATTGCTCCTTCTTGATGGATGTTGTTAAGGTCCCAAATGAAGATCTATCAAGAAGAGAAAAAATGATGAATTAATATACCTGCAAGAGAAAAAGTGAGAAGAAAGAAGTGGAAAGAGGGGATAATGCTAGGATATCATGAATACATCTATCATGAGAATGGTGCTATGCCATAGGAAGGGAGCATGGCTCAATCGTAAATACAAGATAGTTGAGAGGATGACATTGATAATGTTCACACCCTATCCTACACAAGCTATATAGATAAAACTTTAAATGTGTTCAATTTTGAATCCCTTTAGATATTTGAGTGAGTAAAAGGCATTAATTAATACCCTTGGTTTTGATGATCTAAAACCTCAAACTAATGATGGGCTTGGTTAGTATGTCCTTTAGCTTACTATGCCTAGGTAGCATCACCTATTTTGTATGTTATGCTTACTGAATGTAGTCATTAATCCATGTATGTTTTATCGTATTTATGTAATGTAAATTATTTTAAGAAATTCATGTACTAAGGAGTATCAGTTATTTGATGCCCTTGTCGGCTCTTCTATCCTCTTATTTTAGGTCTATGCCACACTTTATGATAATGCAAGGTTTAATGAACTATGTTCCCTATATAGCAAGACTCTCTTGTGGTTGACACATTTTTATGCATTGTAGTTAGTCTCCATCCTTTACTATGGGATCCTTTCAAAGCTCTATAACTAATTCTACATTATGGTTAATATCATATTATGGGGTTTGCAACATGTTCTTGGTCATTTTGTTCTTCAACTAATGGTGGTTTTCAACCTATGGTGATCCTAGATTTTCCTAATGGCATGTTCTTTGTGATTATGACATGCATTGGTGGCAAGCATCCTTAGTAAGTATGGCTATATTTGTGATGTAATAAAATCTTAGGCTCTTCCTTAAGGATTTCATGTTTTGTTAGTGATCTTATACAATGATGAGCAGTGGTTGATCTTAGTAGAATTCCAATCCATTTATACGTTGATCATGACGGTGGCAGTAGGTGCTTCTTGATGTTCATTGGTTTCTATAACAACATGTTGTAATAAATTATTGCAGGATCTTGAATGTTGGCTTCATGACCAAGCTTGATGCTAATCAAATTCTTGGGGTTTGGTGCCCAAGCTTCTTCTCCCTTAGGTGGATATCATTAATAGTGGTAGTGTTGTAGGCCATAGAATGGTGAGCCACACCTATACAAATGTTACTTCAATTCCTCTAGTTGTTGGCTTCTCTTGGAGCTCCTACTTAGTTGACCTTCATGGGTAGATTGAATGCTTAAACTAGAGCACTCATGCCTTGGGACTTTTAGCTTAATTCACATTTTGATCTATGGCCCCTTCTCTTTGGGTAATATTAGATGTTTTAGTACACAAATTTCTACAAATGAAACAATGATGATAGTTGGTCCCTCTTGATGTTCAGATTGCAGATATTTTTTAGGCCCTATCCAAACATTCATCCTAAGTGCCAGAATTCTTGGGCNTTTGTTGATTTACACATTTCAATTTCAAAATGCAATGTGTTAGTATTATGGCTCCTTTACTACTTAACACACCTTAATTACACTTAACAATTATTTAAAAATTAGATAATTTACCATTAGTGTCCTTGTTTGAATATTTACATTTCACCTTTTTACTAGCAAGGCTTATGATTGCACAATTTTAATAATGCTGAACAAATAAATCATTAGAAAGAATATTTTTCTACTCATGATTGCATGATGACCATGGGCAATATTTTCTTTAAAAATTCAAGTGATAATATACTACTTGATATCTCCAACAAGCTATGAACCAATCAACAACAGTTTCAAGTAATGATATTTGGAAGCCAGGTCCTAATTTCTTTTTAAAATGATTTCTACTAGTATTTTGTCCACCATCTATCTAACTATCTATAATGAGAGCTTCAATTTTTCTAGTTAGATAATAGCATATAAGAAAATTTTCATTCCAAAGAACGAAAGAATTGCTTCTATTTCATTATAAAGAGTTTTTCTTAACAAAGATACATGAAAGAATTGCTTCTATTTCATTATAAAGAGTTTTTCTTAACAAAGATATATAAAAGATAGGTTAAATACTTTGTTTTTAAACTTTTCAAAGTGCATACATGAATTTACAATAGTCTCACTATCATTATCTATTTAGCCTCAATAGAGTATCATGAAACTTTAGCTATATTAATAATTTAATATAAAACTCAAATTATGAAATTATTATATTTTGTAATAAAAAAGATAATAGAATTTACTTTATCAGTATAAGCTTTTACATTTTATATCTAATCTTAAATTAAAATAATAATTTATATAATATAAAAGTGTTGTGATGTGCACTGCATCATCACGATGATAATGCATAACAGTAAGAATTATAATTACCATAGAACTTGTATCTGATTAATAACGTTAAGCATATCTTATTTAAAGACATGCGAACTTCTTTCCACGCAAACTTCTTTCCACTCTGGTAGAAAAGAAAATGGCTTGCACACTTTCACGTGCCAGGCAAAGAGCATCAAAGAAAACTACCTAAACATAAGTAAATAAAGAAAAAACGGCTTACACACTTTTACGTGCCAAGAAAACAGCATGAAAAAAACCACCGAAAGACATAGATAAGTAAATAAAGGAAAAACGGCTTGCACACTTCAAAGAAAACTAAGAAAGACATAGATAAGTAAATAAAGGAAAAACAGCTTGCACACTTTTACATGCCAGGCAAAGAGCATCAAAGAAAACTACCGAAAGACATAGATAAGTAAATAAAGGAAAAATGGTTTGCACACTTTCACGTGCCAGAGCATCAAAGAAAACTACTGAAAGACATAGATAAGCTATGCGTTGTGATTCCCAAAAAAATTTCACGAAACGTTGGCAGTCGATTTGGGCACCTGTACAGAAACGTGTAAAATCCGCATTGGGTACATAAATTATAATTTTTCGTGCAATGGTGTCTCGATTTTCAACTTTGAAACATAACATTCATTGTCCATTAAAATCTTACTTGTTTTACCTCCATCCAATCTTACCTATTTTTCTTGCAAATCACATCCACATCCGCATCTAACACCTTTTATTGATAGATGCTCCTACTCCACCATTCGTAGGAAATTGGATGCTTCTGCTAGACTCCAAATGCTTGTATTTCTGATTTCTCTCTTCAAGCTTTGAAATTCTTTGTTTCATCTTCAATTTTTACCACCGGCAGTGACCAAATAGGAGATGAGCATTTCTCCTGACAAAGGAGGTCTCGTTTGCCTAGTCTCATTTAGGTGAAGACATTGTTATCTAATTTTTTATGAAAAATATACAAAAAGAAAGGTCCATATCGATTCTTTCCATATCAATGGACAACTATGGCATATATAGTATATTACCTATTATCGATGGACAACTATGACATATATAGTATATTTTGCTTACCCTAACCATCTATTTATTTAGGGTCACTTGTGTGACCCTTCACTTTCCTGCTTCTAGGTTACCTAGTCTATGCTGTGTCCTTTTTTTATGTACATAAAAAAACTCTCATTTTCTAGTTTGGTTCAATCATTTTTTTCTTTAAGGTTCTTTCAAAATTTTGTCAAATTTTTCATGTTTGATTACAATTTGTTCAAGAGATAAAATATTTGAAGGTTCTTGTTGAATCATTTTTTTCTTTTGATTCATGTTTTTTTTCCAAACTTTTCCTTTTTGTTTCGTACTTTGGTTAAATACAGCAAGATTAATGGTCCAATCGAATATAAGAAATTTTTTATCCCTATTTTTATTTGACATTGTAGAGTTTAATGTTAGGGTGAATGCTTGAAGAAAATAGATTGTAGATTTTAGTCGAAAGAGAACAGATTCTATTAGCTAAATATTTATTATACATTTTATCATTTACAATTTTGAAACAGTTTTTTGTTCAGTTGCTTACCTCATCGAGACCATTCTTTAATGTTTTAGATAATCAATTAATGCCTCTAATACAATGTTTTGTTTGGTTTTTAGTTTAATTGTAGTTATGACACTTTTTCTCTAGGTTGGTTGGTTTGTTGCTTTTGATCAAAGCAGAAAAGATTGATGAACAGAATTGAAATTATGCAGACCAAACCCTATTTACAGTTGTCAGTCAGATCCCTTTTGCATGCCTCAAAGTTGCTTTCACTCTTCTTCAACTTGGGCTTTATTCATTCATTCAAAAAAGCAATTCCTTCATGATGTCATATTTCATATTTTATGAAATTCTGCTCTCTTTTCAACAATTATTAAGTACATTTGTTTATGAATTTTAGTTTTTTTTCTATTCCTTATTGAAATTTCATCTTGTTATTTTTAAATTTATCACTTATTTTTATTTTCAATTTTCCCCTGACTTTATTATTGTTTTGCATTTCTAGATTTATTGCATTGAATGACATTTTAGTGTTAAAGCTTTTAAGACATTTTTCTAAAAGCTCTTTGCTAGCAAAAAAAGAAAAAATAGATACCCTTAGTCACAGTAATTTGGGAAATTGGTAGGTATATCTATTTGTAATTTTTTTTAATTCATTTTAACTTTTGTGAAGAGTAGCAGTCATATCTCATTTTCTAATTTTTACCATTAATATTTACAAAGTTATAAAGATGAGCTCTATTCCAGACATAGATAGCAATGAGAATGAAATAGATAGTACTCTACTGGAGAAAAATGCATCGCAAGAAGAAAATGTCTTAGATTGTAATGTGAAAATTTTGAAACCATTTGCAAAAGGTAGATTTATTTTGAAATCTTCATTAAAACAATTCGTAACACAATTAGACACTTGTAGAAGTGGAGGAGGTGGAAGAAAAGGATGGAAGTGTCATGTATGTAGCCATGAATTCACTCCAAGTGGTACACGAATACATCATCATTTCTTTTAGACATTAGAAAATAAAATAGGAACAAGTGTTATTGCATGTAAATTTTCATATCCTGATATTCAAAAGGCTATGTATGACTACTTTCAAGCAAAGACTATGATAAAGAGCATTATTGTAAGTATTCAAACAAAGGAAAGTAAGAACAAAACAAAAGATGTTGTACAACTAGCAAAAAGAAAATGCTTAAACAAACAGAAATAAATTTTCAAGTTGAAAATAAAAATAAAAATTGATATAAGTATTGCAAAAATGTTCTATGCAAATGGATTACCATTCAAACGTGCATGTACTCCTTCATTCAAAGAAGCAATTCATTGTGCCATTGAAGTAGGTAATATTTTTAAATTTTAAATTATCATTTTTTATTTAAAATTATTAGTAAAACTAATATTTTTATATGGCAGGTCAATCTTATATCCCTCCAACTGAAGATAAAATTCGAAATGATCTTTTTGATGAGAGGTATGAACTTGGCATGAAAAAGTTGGAGAAATGGAAACAATTTTGGCAGTAAAGTGGTTGTTCTATTATAATGGATGGATGGACTAATATTTGTCAACGTTCATTAATTAATATTATAATTAGTTGTTAACTTGGACCATTTTTTCTTAATGCTACAGACTACTCCAATCATATAAAAGATGCTAATTTTCAAGCCAAATTATTAGAGATAGCAATTGTAACTATTGGTTCAAGTAACATTATTCAAATTATAATAGATTCAGC
>MNCI01007047.1:422506-438238 GCA_015680685.1 Gnetum montanum | reverse complement strand
CATAGATCAACAAATGCAAAAGGATGTATCCAAAGTCCTTGAAGATAACATCAAAGTATTTGCATGGTCCTACAATGACATGCTGGGCTTAGACCCATGGCTAATACAACATAACATTATATTGGACCCACATGTAAAATCTCTCAAACAAAAGGCTAAAAAAATTAAACTAGAAATAGCACTAGCCGTACATGATGAAATTACCAAGCTATACCAAGTATGCTTCATTTGCGTGGTCGATTACTTAGAGTGGGTATCAAACATCATTACAATTTCTAAGAAAATGAGAGGAATATGAATTTGTATAGACTTCTAGGATCTAAACAAAGAAATGATTAAAGATGACTTCCCACTACCAAGTATCGATCAACTTATCAACACTACAACTAGTCATGCTTTACTATCCTTCATGGATGGGTTCTTGGGTTACAATCAAATTCACATAAATCTAGAGCAGTAGTTGAAAACTATGTTCATGAATCCTTGGGGAACTTTTTGTTACACTATGATGCCCTTTCATCTAAAGAATGTTAGAGAAACCTATCAACAAGCCATGACCTACATATGTAGCGACTACCTCCTAGAGAGACTCAACGATTATGTGGATGACATAGCAATCAAGTCTAGGACATCTATCGATCATCCCATAGATTTAGAGGTAGTCCTCAAGCATTTTCATAGGAATGACTTGTGTCTTAACCCATAGAAATGTGTTTTTAGCGTTAAAATTGGACGCATGCTAGGGTTCGTAGTATTGAAGGCTAGAATACGGGTGGACCCTCACAAAGTTAAGGCCATCATTAACCTAGCACCCCCTACTAACCTTAAAGAATTGCATGGGTTTCAAGGTGGAATATAGTTCATCAAAAGGTTTATAGCAATGTTCACTAACAAGTTACACCCCATGCAACACTTACTAAATAAAGGGATTACCTTTGAGTGGACAACCTAGTGTCAACAAGCCTTCGATGACTTAAAGAAAGAGCTTTTACACCTCCTAACTATTTACCCATCATAGAGGGATAAGCCTTTCTACATCTAACTTTCCACCTCGGATACATCTATTGTAGCACTATTATGCCAAAATAGAAAATATGGCTTTGAAATCCTAGTCTATTACTTAATCCATGCATTAATCGCATATGAAGCCAACTACAATGAAGTGGAAAGGAATTATCTCTCCCTAGTGTTCACACTAAAAAAGTGGAGACACTACCTATTTTATAGCTAAGTGAACATTATATGCAAAAGCAACATACTTCGGGCTATCACAAACAACTTATATGAGAGTAGCATGATAGCCTGATGGAAAGTAATAACGGTGGAATTTGATTTACACTATGTAGCCCAATCATCAACGAAAGGATAAGAGATAGCTACATAGCTTGCAACCTCACCTATTGATGATCAAGCAACAATAGAACCCAAATTCCTAGATGAACACATTAGTAGTGTTAACATTGTGCCATTGCATTTTGAGGCCATTTTGCATTTCGACGGTGCCTCAACGACTTGAGGTGGTAGTGTTACCATCGTCATTACATTCCCCTTGGGGGACATTCAACATTTTGCTTACCACTTCATGTTCCTTTGTACGAATAATGTAGCAGAGTATGAAGGACTCCTTAGGGGGCTCTTAGTAGCCTAGCAATTAAAGATTCAACATTTGGCAATCCAAGGCGATTCTCAACTTGTTTTCAATCAAATTACTAAAATCTACGCCTATAAATCTTCACACTTACAACCTTACTATGATTTGGCAAAAAACTTGTTCAAACAGTTCACCACGATAGACATCCAGCATGTGCCACTTAGCAAAAAGAATGTAGCTAATGCCTTAGCTATGCTAGCGTTAAACATGCTACCACACTTGTTTGCAACCTTACCTGATTCAATAACAAAATGCACAAACCCTATCACCCAAGAAGTACATGTCACCTCCGTAAGCACTACCAACACCCAAGAGTGGTACGCTAACATTAAGGCCTACTTGCAACATGGTGAACCCCCACACAGCTTGACATCCGCCCAAAAGGATGCAATTTGGAAGTGAGTAGGGCAGTATGTCCTCATAGGAAATAATACCTTATGTAAATGCTCCTTTGATGGAATACTGTTAACTTGCATTGGTGGGAAGGAGGCACATAAAATCGTTAGTGATGTCCATGAAGGACTATGTGGAGGACACATAGCTCCTAGGGCCATGGCAGCTAAGATTAGAATCCTAGGGTATTACTGGCCTTGCATGGAATGAGACTGCTTTGCTAAAGTCAAAATGTATGACACGTTCCAATGTCACACAAACCTTATACACATGTCACCTACTGAGTTACACCCTATGCATATCACATGGGCATTCCAATGATGGGGACTAGATATCATAGGACCCATAACACCTAAGTCTTCAATAGGGCATAGCTTCATCATTACTACCACTGAGTACTTTATGAAGTGGCTAGAGGCTATCCCTCTTAGGAAAACTACATCTCAATAGGTTTGCCACTTCATCTTAGATAAAATTATAACAAGGTTTGGTCTTCCCATGACTATTTTGACAGACAATGGGCCATAGTTTAGTAGTGTAGAAACTAGAACCCTTTATAGCAACCTTGGAATTAAGCAATCTTTTTCATCATCATATTACCCATAGGCTAATAGTTAGGTAGGAGCAATGAACAAGGCCATCATCAACTTTCTTAAAAGAATTCTTAGCAATAGCAAGAGGTGATGGCATGAGAAAATCCTCTATGTGTTGTTGGCCTACCATACGATGTGCAAGACGGCTACAGGTAAGACTTCCTATAGCCTAGTTTACAGATCTAAAGTAGTGTTACCTCTTGAATTGCAGGTATCTTCACTACAGATGACCCTTTTGAGCATGATGAATGAGGCCCAGAACAATGAGTCAAGGATCATCGATCTTGACTCCCTAGAGGAAGAGCATGCATAGACGTTGGGTCATATCGAATGGTATCAGGACAAACCGTGGTAAAATCATCATGCAAACCTACATCAATGATTGATCAAAAAGGGTGACCTAGTCCTCAAAGTTGCTTGTGAACATGTAGACAATTTTTTGGCAAACTGTGAAGGTCCATTCGTAGTCACAAAAGCCTATGAGAATGGAGCCTTCACATTGGCAGACATGGATGGCAAAGAGTTTGCAAATCCTATGAACCACTTATACTTAAAGCTGTACTATGTCTAATACAGAAGCAAGGTAAGCATCGATAGTCTGCTACAACTATAAACTGGCATCCATAGTCCACTACGACTATAAATTGGCATAGATAGTCCGCTATCACTATAAACTAGCACAGACAATCTACCATGGCTATAAAATAGCATAGATAGTCCACCATGACTATAAACTGGCACAAAACATCTGCTATGATGTTAAATTGGCATAGATGGTCTAATACAACCTTAAACTTGCCCATCCACCATCTGCTACAATGATAAACTAGAACAATGGTCTACTAGGACCTTAAACTAGCATAGTGGGCTACTAGGACCTTAAACCAGTACATCAGATGGTCTACTAGGACCTTAAACTGGGTTCGTGGTACAACGTTCCCAACTCACATCTGCCACCATTCAAACAAGTGAGCATGCATAGTTCCGACACGGGATATGGCATTGTAGTTTCAGAATGTAGTTCACGATGATAAGAGAACATCCTCTAGAATGTATGCGACACCACTATCCTTGGCATCTTGTTGATCCTTTGGAGATGTCATCTGACATATTGCTGATCTTCTAGAGTTACTGCTATCATAGTCCATTACCCTGGCAGTAGCTTTCATTGTCAACACCTACTGCTAAAGTCCCAGCACTATTGTGGCCTAGCCATAAAGTTGCTACCCTCCAGCCCCCGCCATCATCTGAGCTTAATAGATGTTTAGTTGTTAGGCCTCTCTGCTTACAGTTGAACTGCATGATGTTTTCCTTGGGTGGGGACTCCTGAGCACTCGTATCATCACAACTCCTAGCTCCCTCAATGTCAACACCTTGAACTTGCCACTACCAAAACCGTTGCTAGCCATCCTGCTTTAGATGTGATATGCCTCAACAACAATGCCTGTCACTTTAGGGATGTCTAAAGCAAGTAAGACCTTTTCCTAACTACATTTCATGGTTACATTTCTCTGGTCCACTTTCTGTTGTATTTGTAGGATACGAGCTGAGATAGTGTCGGTCAGAGATGCATTTCACTAGGAGGACAAGACACCACATCATTTTGAGCTGATTGCTCTAACTAGCTTAGCTACTTGGGAGTGCACATCCTACCCTTACTCTTAACTTTCATCATCTCATTCCTCACACTTGTAGTTTCCCTTTTCACACCTCTTTTACAAGCTTTCTTGACATGTGTAAAGCCCTCTCATGTGCTCAATTGCAAAGTCCATGATGTGCGTAACACAACTCACTGCATGGGAAACATCTGTAGGTAGGTTAAAATCCCACATGGATGTAACACAACTCATCCTGGGGAGGAAACACCTGTCCTGAAACCACAAGGTTTTTTACAAATGGACATGGATAAACAACAAAAGAAAAGTGCAAAAGTGAAAAAAAAAGAAGAAAAAGAAAGAGAACGTGTGCCTAAAACAAATGGCACACCAGCTATTTCACATTAACCCTCTCTAAGCATTTTGACAAGAGGTTAGAATCCAGCAAAAGAAAGATGTTCATGCATGCTAATTCCCTCACAAGCACTCTGATGAGGCATCACGCTACATTTCATCTTTCCTTTTCCTGAAACTGTTCCCTCAAATCCATCCTTTTCCTCCTTTTTCTTGCAAAACTATCCTGTTACTCCCATGTACAACAAAGAAACATCTAAGCAACCACCAGAGAGTGATGTTGGTGACTTATCCTTCATGGTGTTTGGTATTCTTGATTGACATCTATTGAGTGGATCCTCTAGACATTGACAAAGAGGGGCTAGTGAAACACCATAAAATTTCAAGACTCTCATGCTTCAGTAGAGTCTTAAAATTTAGGCAAGGACTTCCACAAGTGCAACGTTATAACAGTTTAGCAGGAAATGTAGGCACTGAGGATGGACTGTCTAGTCTGGCAAGTTTTCTATCTCCACAGTTGATAGGCCCACTGGACTCTCTAGCCTACCCAACTGGACAATTTACCTAGATGACAGTCAACCCAGAAACTATGGTTGGAGTGGAAAAAATTTTTTGGGATGAGAAAAGCAGTTTAGTAAGTTTTCTAGTGAAGAAGTCTGCTACGCTATGTAGTGTAGCAAACGTTGAAAGATAGCTACTCAAGCGTCCAAGTGTGAAGGGACAAAGTGATTGCAAAGACAAGTCAGGATTCAATCAACGCAAGGTGCTACGCTATGCTACGCTATGTAGCATAGCACAACATAGCAAAAGCAAAGCAGAAAGGCCCATCTTGCCAAGTGATTCCAACAAGAAAGTTACACTTGGAAATGCTTTGGCCTCCAAAACTGGTTGCCCCACTTAGCCTTCAGGCTTCCAACAAAATTTATTGCTAAAAAATGACAAATTAAATGAAAAAGCAAGATACACTGGCTATTACATTGTGCTATGCTACATAGCATAGCAACAATGCAAAAGCAATAAAAGTGTTTCAAACATGAGTTTAGCAAGTTCAAAGGATCTTTGGCATGAAGGATGAAGGTTGTAAACAAATGCTCTTTAGCTCCTGCACAAATTTTAGTTGAGGCCAATGGCTACGCTATGCTATGCTACATAGCATAGCACAGCATAGCAAGCATCCACTCACACTACGCCAATGTGTTCAATAGCTTGAATAGTGCAACACTAGTATAGAAGCAGCAAGACATATTCAGGTAGCTCTAGAACTTTTTGACAACAATTTTTCTCACTTTGCCATCTCCTTAGCAAAAGCAGCAATTCCACTCCACTTCACATCCCCTTAGTTAGCTCCCAAAACATTGTTCCTATGCTTGACCCTGCTTGCAAAAGTAGGGAAGACATAGTCCTAGAGCATAGGCTCTATTTTTCTCACATTGTTAGCACACTAGATCTCGACACATGCAGTTCCAGAGATATGGTCATAGCGTAACAAAGATCACATCCAACTTCCCACATCTACACAGTACAAGCATGTTAGCATTTTGTGGGTTCTAGGACATATGGAATCCAGACCACATTTCTCTCTTGCTCCTAGCCCTATAAATACCCTGGCAAACAACACTTGAAGGGTTGGCTTTTTTGCATTCGCAAGAGTAGTTGGCTTGTTGGCATTTCACGTTGGCTAGTTGGCTTCTTAATTGGCTTTCAAAAGGCATAGTTGGCATTTTTCTTGAGCATTCTAGTTACCTTTGAGTTCTCTAGTTGGCTCCAAACATCCCTTTGTAAGTCAAGCATTTTGACATCTTAGCAAATAGATCAACAAGCTAAAGAACTGTGACTATACCGCTCTGTGTAAGTAGTGTCTCTCCAGCATTGTGTAACTTGTTGTACATCTTTCAAACAAGGAAAAGAATCAAATCTATGACCTTGGGGTAGTGCACTTTCTCACCTGAGTTTGTCTTGCTATTTCCTTATTATAATCATTGTTTTGCACTATTTTTGCCATCTTTCATTTATTGATCATCCAATCATCTCATGCGTCTCGCTTCTAAAACAAACGTTTACATAAGGTTAAGATACACCGATTAAGTCCATGTTTGATTGACCAAACTATTCATGGTGCATGGCTTCTATTTCTCTCCAACATAGCCCTTGCATGGATCTGGGCTTAAACTGTTCACTCGACAACCTCTCGGTGTTCTAGCCATTGACATTTTCGGTTGCTACAATTACTTCACTAAATGATTTAAAGAAAAATCTCTAAAGAAAAATTTAGCATCAGACATAATTAATTTTTTAGAAGAGAAAATTCTAAGTTGTTTTGGTTTGCCCAAAGTATTGGTATCTGATAATGGATTTACTTTTTAATTTAAAGAATTTATAGATTGGGCATCACNATTGGTATCTGATAATGGATTTACTTTTTAATTTAAAGAATTTATAAAATGGGCATCATAGAAATCCATCTTTCTATTTTCTTCTTCAAATTATTATCCTCAAGGAAATGGCTTAGCTAAATCTACAAATAAAAAGCTTATTTGCTACATTAAAAAATCAATGAAAGGGAATCCAAAAAATTGGATTGATTACTTGTAATCTACATTATGGATTGATCATATTAGATTAAAGAAGGTTATTGGAATGTCAACTTATAACTTAGTCTATGGTTTGCCTACAAGAGTTATGAACAAGATTATAAGTTTGGCCTCTGATTTTGTGCAAAATTATAGTTAAAAAATAGATAAAGATAGAAGTTTCATGATCTTGCTCAGCTAAAGAGAAGCTGAAATGGATAGAGCTAAGGATAATTTATTGAAGAATGCTTTTCAAGTTAAAATATGGTTTGATAGAAAGACCTTGAAAAGAAATTTTAAAATTGGTGATTTGGTGTTATTATGAAATATGAAGAAGTCAAATAAATTTTTGATAGTATGGACTAATCCATTTTAAATCAAGAAACAATTATCGGAAGACACGTACAAGTTGTCCACATTAAGTAGGATAGAATTGCAGCTTTTGTATAATTTTTTACATATAAAACATTACCTTATAAAATTGTCCATAAATTATATATATATATATGTAAATTGATACATGTATATAATATAATAATATATACAAGTATAATAAGTAATAAAATTTTATATATAAGATTTAATATATACTTTGTTGACATATATATAATGAATAATATATATACATACTTCTATAGTATTTAACCGTAATATATGTATGTATATCCTATATGTATGACTAGGCATGTATATCGGGTATAATAAAATATGTATATGTTAGAGTATTTGTTAAAATATTAAATTTTCATTATCTTAAGTAATCATTAGCTATGATGTGAGTTATGTGGGAGTGATGGTTTAGATAACCACATAGTGGTAAATTAATTTTAACAATCAAATAGTGGAACTTAAATTAGACAATCATATGATGATGGAAATTAAATACGTTTTCACTAAGTAGGAATGTTGGTTGTTGGAATTGGTGGGAATTTCAAATTTATCTTATACTATATAAAAAGATGTGAATTTCTTGGAAATACAACATCTCTAAATTTAACTCTTGAGTGAGAAAAGCAAGTGAAGTGTTTATGTGTGAGGTTGAAAGATGGTTCTTGGAGAGATGGTAGCAAGAAGGAATTTTATCCCATATGCTATGGAATGCTACTTAGAGCATGTTATGAGAGCCTATTGTAATGCGACAGTCCATGGATCATCTAATGAAAGTCATTTCTTACTTTGGATTTTGGATGAGTTTAGTTTTCTCACTGGTGGACACTTCATCCATTATAATGTTTCGGGTAGCTTTCACTAATGCACTACTAAAGTTGATACCAAGGAAAGCAATCAAGATGATTTTTTGGAAGAAGCTTTCACGTCTCAAGATATAGAAGCAACTAGTTGAAAAAAATCTAAAAAATCAATAGTAGCCAAAGAGTTGGAGTAGAAAGAAACAAAGATTATTGTTGAAGACAAGGGTGAAGTAGATCAAGCTGAGGCTTCACCTAGGCAAGAAGAAGAAATAAGAGCTTTTATCACCAATGAAATTACATATGAGAATATTAAAAACATAAGGATCCTTAAAAGGATTACTATTGGTGAATGTTTAGGATCAGACTGCCAATCTTATGGCCTCTAGGCCTTGTGACCTTTGGGGTCACGTGATTGAAGGTGTTCTTAAAAAAAGGTTTAGGTGGTTGCTAATCTTTGGCAATGCCAAGGCTCAGATACCTCCAAATAGACTTAGAATTATAAAACAAACTAATCATGAGTATGTGTTTGCTATTGTTAATATTGAAATGGTTAGGTTATGTATGAAACTATAATTAGCTATCATAAAAAAGATTCAATTATCTTTGTCAAATAGTGTGAGTTATTGGAGATTCCTAATTTTTCTAATCACTTAGTGATGAGTGGCGAGGTACCCCTACACTCAACCATACGAATAGGAGCGTTTTCACGCATGATCTGGTCAAACTCCGTAGACGGACTAGTTGTGGGACCTAGATAGTTAACCTTAGGTCACAGTTTGCTATCTTCCCACCTAGAGTAGTATTATATTTTTCACATATGGTTTAGTCCAGAGCGAGGTGTATGATGTGGTTCTAACCTACTTCTAATCCTGAGGCAATGGAAAATAATATTAACTATGCTAAGCTAGGAGGAAAAGGGTAAGAAGATCTAATCTAGCCTAAGTGCGATGAGCAGCCAATTCCTTGATCATTTGTACACATCTTGGACTTCATGCATGACTACCACTAGGATTACCAAGTACAGATTGTAGGTACACCACTAGGTTACCAAGTAGTCACACTTAAATGCTCGTAATCAAGTCATACTCATTCCGCGTTACTAGGAGATAAGGGTGAGAGAGAAAGTAGTAAATAAGAATTAAATATATAAATAAATAAAAAAGTGAATGCTACAATGATGAAGTAATCTTGATCTTTATTGTCAATCATGTGCGCATCCAAGTACATCACACTCAAATAAAGAATTCCATACAATTACATTTACCACACTATAGGTAGACACAGGAAAAATAATCTAACTCTGGAGGGATCAAACTGCCAGAGTTTTACTACAATATAATTTCTAATTAATTAACAAGGGATAGTCACTTATTATTTATAGACATTATGAAAGACTGTGATATCGCATACGCAATATCGCAGGGAAGACATGATATCGCGTACGCGATATCGCGGCAGACGCAATACACGATATCGCAACCCATGCGATATCACGTCCCATCATACCCCCATGACTAAATAAAAACTCATCCTCAAGTTACAAAGAGAACAAGATCCATTGATTACATAATGGATAGGTATGGGATTATTAACTAGAAAAAAAAATGAAATGATGTTGCACTATGGGAAGACACAATAGAAAAAAATACTACAACTACAAAAATCTGGAACTCATGTAGTTCCTGGTGGTAGTGGCTCCTCCATAGGTGCTTTCCCTTTGTCATGTGCTCTAGGCTTTGAAGCTTGATGGCATTGAAGTATAGCCTAGAGCTTCTCCTCTTCGGTCTGAGGGTCTTGTGTCATCCATGTTAGTGTTCCAATGTTTGATGAAGTTGGCACCTCCCACAGATAGGGTAGTTGTGGGAGCATCTGGTTGGCTTTGACATACCACGCTATGAACACCCATCGTTCCTCCTCATAGGCTCTAGATTTTTCTTTGTATTCATGAAGATCTGTTAGTTTTTGAGCCAATTTAGTTGAAATATCTTTTTTCCCTTGGTAGCTTGCTTTTACCACCTTGATTTCAAAATTTGCAACATCTAGTTTTTCAACCAGCTTCTTGTGTTCTACAAATTCTGCTTCATATTTGATATGGGTGGAACCTACTTGCTACTTGAGATCTATTCTCGGGTGTCCTGCTGTTAACATGGCAAGGTTGGCATATCTGAGGTTTGCTAACTCCATGTATTCTATCAAGTCCTAGATCTGCAGGTCCCAGTTTTTAACTTCCACTTGGTGGGTGAAGGCGTAAGTGTCCAATATGGCCCTCCAATCAGTGTGTTGAGCACTGATAGTGTTAATTTGAGCCTTGGCCATATGGATCTCCTTCTCTAGGATTTGTTTATACATCCCCACCTGATCACAGAAGTGCTCCTTTAGCTTCTCATGTCATGTAGCCTCATTCTGCCACGCGGTTATGTCGATTGCTAATTTTTGGCGAATAGTAAATACCTGTTTGATTCTCTCTTGCTAAACAACTTACATCTTGGTTGACCTAAATGAATTATTCTCATAGCTGATGAAACTGTTCATCGAGAACATTCTTTTGTTTCTCGACAAAGGTCAACCAAAGGTTATCTCCAACCAACTACTTATTCTCTTCTTCTAAGGCCTTGAGTGCCCTAAGATGCGCATGGGTTTGCACCTGTGATGTGGAGGCATCCCAAATAGCCTTCTCTTTTTCTTCTACCACCCTCTTATTCTCTATGGTTAGCTTTGTTAATTGCTTGGTTTTGAAATTTTTGAGCTGGTCTATAGGAAAAAATTGCAGAGAATCCCACTGTGCTCTTTGTAAGGCTACGAGCTGCTCTTGTAGTTTTTGCACTTCAGCTTCAGCATGCTTGACCCTCACTTTGGATATGACCAACTTCCCCTTTGTGAAAATGAGGTCTGATTGAATTGCTATGACATCCTAAGGGATGTCAAATAGAGACAACATTACTTGTCTTTTTTGAAGCAATCTATCAAGTACATCCTCATGTTTCGTAGGATTCATTGAGGTCTCAAAAAGAGTTTGAGCATCCTGTGCTCCTAAGAGATCTATCGGTGGCACAACAGGTACGCTGAAGGATTCTTTGATGTGGTTAGTGACCACTTCAATAGCTCCCATGGAATTCTAGTGTTGCATGACCACTGCAATGGCCCCTTCACCAGTATCTAACTACACCTGAAAAGATGTTGCGTTTCCTGAGATATGTTACGACCATCTACTTTTCCCTCCTTCTATTTTTATTGATATTTCACCCCTAGTATGATCCATTGAAACTGTAGGCTAGCTGGCATCATCGATGATGTGGATGAGGTTTGCATCATCGCAACTTCCTCAACTGACCATCTGAGTGATGGTCCTAAGATGGCTCATGAATATTCTGTAGTCTTGTGGTGGCAATGGTTGATCCTAGCCTATGGAAGGCCCTAATTTTTGTTGTTGGCTAGGACCCATGGCTGGAGGTTGACTGGGTCCTACAAGTTGAGTTGCAGGTGGTCCATTCATATGTTCTTCTTCTTCTTCAGGTCTCAGCTCTTCCCCAGTGCTCTTTCTTGGAGCTGGCGCCTTTAACAATTCAGCATAAGAAGAATTCTAGGCTTTTTAGAGGATGTCATTAGTGTACCCCAAAAACCTAGCCCCTTGGCATAGCTTCCTGATAAGACAGGGAAAAGGCAACGCCATCTTTCCTATCTTCCGTTCTTTGAATATCCTCAGGATCTTCATCAAATATAGATGGGAAAGGTTAGTGTTAACCTTTTCCATTCACACTACACATCCTCTAGCCACATACATTAATATTATTTTTAAGCATTTTATGGGGAAGAGGTGATAGGTTCCAATTTTGAAATAAACTCTCTCTTCCGTCGTCAGCTCACCAAAAGCTTTATCTTTGTCATAAGCCTTCTCTAACCAATCCTTTCACACATTAGGATCTGAACGAGTGGATAACCAAGCAATGTGGGGCCTTGAATTTGAAAGATTTAACACTTCTGAAATGGCTTGTGTAGAGAAGTCAACTGTCACACCACAAATGTTAACAGTAGTTCCTTGCTCCCTATTGTGCCAAAACTGGTACATTTCACCTAAGTACCAAGCACCGCTTTCAAAGAGGATAGGCCATAAGGAAGATCCTTTGAGGTAATCCTTGACAGCCTTAGCAGCGAACTCTGCAAAAGATTCAAAGTTTAGCTCCACAATCACCACAGTGAATGTGAACTTCTCATTGATAGCCTGAACACAATCTAGGGGCAATGTGAGTTGTTGTCCTGGTTCAAGTGTAGCAGTAGCAACCACTTCTACCTGCCCAGACCATCTGGTAGGAGGTTCTTCTTGATAGATGTTGAATGATTGCACCTTCTGTTCTGCATGTTATGTGGTAGGGCCTTGTCTTCCACCTCTTTGAGATCATTTCATTCCACCTTGAACAAGACCCTCCTGCTATGCACATTTCGGGGCCATCTGCAATCACACGGGCCAAGCGTTAGTAAGGTTGTTTTGGAAATCAAGTTATACATTACTACTTGCCTTAATTGAAGATCTTATGTTATAATGTGTGATCGTGCCCAAAATTTTGTAATGATGAGTCCTATGAATTAGGTAGTTTTCATTTTAGTCTCCTCGTGTACCTAAGGTCATATGATTTTTGGCACAATTATTCTAAGTATTAGTGTTAATTACCCTAATTGATGTCCTTTTGGCGATGATAAATTTCAGAAAAGCTAGGTGCTTTTCAGTAAGTGTTTCTCCCCCAAGACTGAACTGAACACTCTAGGTTCAAGTAGATTTAAATAGAATTAAAATCAGACCACCAATGAGGGAGATATGAGTGGAAAAGCAAGGGTCACACAATCGCAAGTCGTAGAAAAAAATTTCAACAACTCCCCCCACTTGAATGGCAAAATGATGCTAAGTGTTGCGGTGGGGGTACCTATTTATAGGAAAATAGGACATGATATCTCGTCCCTAGTAATGTGAGACACCAAGGAAATACCAAAGTTTTAAAGGATTTTCTTGAAATTAATGTTGGAAATTGAGGACATTAGTAAGTATTAAGATGTCCTAGGGTAATTTCATTGATTCGATAGGCACCAGTAATGATAAGGATGTGACCTGTAGCCGTAAAAATTTGGTGGTTAAAAAAAGGGAATGTAATGGTACATTGGAATGTTAAAATTTAGATGGATAATAATAGGGAAAGAAAACTATGAAAAATTAAGCTGAGGGTAAGAAATTATGTGTTTAAGCTATTTCCTAAGTGAATATTACAAAAGATTACACAAGTGGGTCCTCCCCAAAGCAAGTTTCAACCTATAATGCCCTTGTGTAACCACACTTAAAGTGTCCGTGGGCACTAGAAGGGTTAAATGTAATCCACACTAACTCCACAAAACACACACATGTAAATATGACTGGAATGAGATGAAAATTCTATGCTACATAGGACATGAGCTACAATTATACAAACAGTGAGATGAGATGAAGTATAGAAAGGGATCGTAGAGATTGGGACATGAGGTGAATGACCCAGGGTACAATGAATCTTGCGTGTAAAGCATGATTAATGTGTCATTAACCCATCATTCCAATATTAGGACCAAGTCCATCCTTCTAATCATTGACATCGCATTGTTTCATCCCATGATGAGCAACTATGAGAGTACCATAACAAGAAGGCATACGATCACTTGGTGTTTAGTACAAGGGAGGAGTGATTTTTGTTTTATGGCACTTTTCTTTTTCTTTCTTTTTATTTTTTTTCTTCACTTTACTGAATGCAGAGAAGCCGCCAACCTTTAGGCATGGGTGCATGTCTTTCCAGTGGGATCCCCTAGGACAGCATTTGATTTTTGAGTGCCCTTTTGATTACTCTTAATCCCATTTTTCATTAGATCTACAAGGATCTTAGTACAACCACGTTGCATGACAACTCCCATAGATGTCACCAAAGAGAATCCGCAAGTCCCCTTGATGTCACACCCTAATCATTCCCTCTTGGTCCATCCTTCTTCATTCTGGGTACAATGAACAAAAATTAATTTTAAGTTTTTAAAATGTCAAGAATATCACTGTACCCTCAAACAGAACCTCTTATTTGTAGAGTGGATGAGTCAGTGTAGTGGGCTCACTGTTCCACATAATTGATCACTCATGACTTAATAACATAAAACACACCTCAACCAACAATCCACATGAGTGTTTTATTCGTAGAAGAGATTACTTACAAAAATGTAAAAAGACAAAAACACAAAAAGATAAAACAAAAAGTTGAAAAATGAAAAACTAGAAAACAAAAAGTTATAAAATTAAAGAAAATAAAAATGGTTATTAATCTTGCTTGTTATTGAAATGGGGGATATCCCCCACAACTAATCAATTGAGTCTGGCAAGGATTAATAAATGGAAGATGAGGATCCTTGCATATTGGAAATATTGGAACCAGTCTATACTTATCCCCTTGGGGTTCACACACTTGATTATAATAAGCATAGTGGGGCACTTTATATGATGTAGTTCCCAGATAATGAGTTGATCCACTATGATGTTTGGGACTGTTAGATGGTATGCAAGGATTATGATGATGCCTCACATGGTTGTGTTCATTGGGATGTATGGTTGTTGGAGTGTTTGATGGTGGCCTTGATGAAGTTACATGAGGCATCAGGTTCAAGGGTAGGGGTGCACCACAGTGTGGGACTTGTGCTGAGTTGGAAGATGCAGTGGCCTTTGGATTGTGTTGTCCCTTCCTATGGCCATGTTTAAAGAAGGGGTGCTTTTGATGTTGCTGAGGTTTCTCACTGCTATTGGAAGTAGTAGCACAAGTGTTGTTTATGGGTTGTTGTTGTGGCGCAAACACCTTAGGAACGGTTCGTGGCATTGTGAAAGGAGGGAAAGGATGAGAATGTTGAAAGTTAGGAGGAATATAAGATGTACAAGGTGGCAGTTGTGTTGGAGGTATGTGTTGATAGTATTCTAGAGAATGGCATTGTGGTGAGATAGAGTATGTTGGCCAAAATGGAGAAATAGGATGTTGAACATGATAAGCATTTGAATTCAGATGAGATGAAGGATGCCTCCAGTCTAAGGGTGGTCTCCCCCACAACTGGGATTGTCACCACTATGGTTGAACACAGTATCTCTATATGAACTCTAGATGTAATGTATTTCCCCAATGCTCATGTAGATGTAACAATATTGGCCATTGGCCCTTGGGGTGATCGTACAGGCATATGTTGCATTCATACGTAGGATTGGTAGTTGAGAGCTTATTTCCTTTGTTCTTTTTCTCCGAATGTCTAATGTTTCATCTTGCTTCTTGGGTTGTCAAAACTCTATCTCCAATATTTTTGATATATTCTCCACACTTTTGATACATCCATTCCAACATCTTATTGATCTTT
>MNCI01007047.1:401866-422236 GCA_015680685.1 Gnetum montanum | reverse complement strand
GTCCAAGGGTTCATGTTTTTCTTGTTTCCATCCTTGGATTTGTTTCCTCAAGGTTGACACTCTTGCATAGTTTTGATATTTTTCGTTAAAGGCTTCTACCATTGTTGACTAGAGTCGTATTGAATTTGGTTTTAATGATCTATACCATACTTTTTCTTGGCCAACGAGTATCATAGGAAAGAGCTTAAGTTTTTGCCACTCATTATCAATGTTATTCCATGTGCAAGCATTGTAGAAGGCTTGTAAATGTTGATGCGGATCTAAGTCATAGCCTCCTGAAAAAGTAGGGAAGTTGATTAAATCGAGCCTAGGTAGATGGCTCTCTTTACGATGCCTACATGAGATTCGAATAGCCTCTTGTATTTGCGTTAAGCTTGTAGTGGCCAGTGAGGGTTCATCGTCATCAAGTAGTTATGTCTTCGTGTATTGCAATGACATTTTTTTTATTCATTTCTATAAGAAACTCCCACTTCAGGTTGTATACTCCAATCTTCATCATCATATAGTTCGTTGGTTCTCCAAAGAACTTCCTCACTAAGTGTGGCATTATTATTATCTTGTAGGAGAGACATTGTGAAGTTGTAAGTGAATTATATGTGACTTTTAATAATTATTTTTTTCCTAAAAGATATATCATTAAGTCCTTTACAGCAACCTTGTATGATATAACTAATTTAGATAACTAGAACCGTGCCCGGCAACAGTGCCTATGATGAGTGGCAAGGTACCCCCTACACTCAACCATACGAATACGAGCATTTTCACGCGTGATCCAGTCGAACTCCGCAGATGGACTAGTTGTGGCACCTAGATAGTTAACCTTAGGTCGCAGTTCACTATCTTTCCACCTGGAGTAGTATTATATTTATCACGTATGGTTTAGTCCAGAGTGAGGTGTATGATGTGGTTGTAACCTAATTCTACTCCTGAGGCAATGGAAAATAATATTAACTATGCTAAGCTAGGAGGAAAAGGGTAAGAAGATCTAATCTAGCCTAAGTTCGATGAGTAGCTGATTCCTTGATCATCCGTACACATCTTGAACTTCGTGCACCACTACCACTGGGATTACTAAGCACAGATCGTAGGTACACCACTGGGTTACCAAGTAGTCACACTTAAATTCTCGTAATCAAGTCATACTCATTCCGTGTTACTAGGAGATAAGGGTGAGAGAGAAAGAGTAAATAACAATTAAATAAATAAATAAATAACAAAGTGAATGTTGAAATGATGAAGTAATCTCGATCTTTATTGCTGGTCATGTGCGCGTCCAAGTACGTCACACTCGAATAAAGAATGTTGTACAATTACATTCACCACACTGGGGGTAGACACAGGAAAAATAATCTAACTCTAGAGGGATCAAACTACCATATTTTCACTACAATCGAATTTCTAATTAATTAACAAGGGAGATCCGCTTCTTATTTATAGACATTGTGGCCCACTACAATATCGCGTATGCGATATTACAGGGAAGACGCGATATCACGTATGCGATATAGCAGCCCATGCAATATGGCGTCCCATCACTTAGTCTATATTTCCTATAGCATATTACTTCTAATAACTAAAATTTTACAAAAAGATTTAAGCACAATTCTGCCAAACTACTTCTAATTTCCTTCAGAGAGAAATATCCACAAGGAAACTAAATATAGAGTGAGATTCAATGGACTTAGAAAAAGAAAGAAAAGAAAGTAGATTTACATTAAATCTCAAATATTTAAGCAAGATAAATTGACATGAGGTAACACTTCACAATAAAGGTATTCCAATTCAATCTAACTATGAATTTTTCAAACCTTTTGAACTCAGCAAGAAATTTCATAAAAGACGATCTTATTATACTATAAAAAATGATGTGTGAACTACACAGTATGAGTCTCTATTTTGGCTAGTAAATAGTTGTCAAAGATTAGATTCAACAAAGCCTTGAAAATTTTGAGAATTTTAGGATTGAAATACCAAGGCAATACACTCGAAAACAATGAATCTATTTTAGTTGTCCCAAAATACCAAAGATTTTCCTAGATCCTCTATGCTCAAAATAGGAAATTTCAGTAAGACATTACTATTATATTGCTCTTGAGGCTTCTTAACAACATAAGATATTCTATGGAAAATATTAATAGGAGTCTAATATTGTAAAAAAAAATAGAGCTATAAAAGCAACCTAGGACAAATCCCAAAATTATATACTAAGCATAATACTATCTAAACCATTAGCTAAGAAACTAAAACAAAATGGAAAAGAATGAACTCACAAGATTATAATAAAGAAGCTAAATTGAAGTCTTTAACAAGCCATTCTTTTACAATCTTCAATATTCTTAAAAGTTGCTCCACGTCTCCCCTCAACCTTTATATAGTAGCCTTTGGGTAGTTACAATAATCATGAGAGGTTAAGGTGAACAACAAATATATAGATACTTTATTCATAAACACTTTAAAGTTGTGAGAAAATTTACCCATAGTTGGAAACTATCTCACATCCTTACAAATATCTAGGATATCAAATTATAACTTCCTTAGGAAGTTATAACTTCTATGGAAAGTTACAAATTTGTAGAAAATAAAGATATATTTGACACTTGTCCATAAATTTCCTCCCTTCTTTCTTAAATAAAAAATTTTATTTTACTTACATGTATATTGTTATGATCAAAGTATATAAAACATTAAGCCCATATTAAAAAAATATTTTTTGTTATACTTTCAAATAAAAGTTAAGATAAACATATTTCCAAATAAACACATCCATTGCATATGATGCCCACTGCCATAAAAAATTGTTTGTTGCATTTTTAATTATCATTTATTTGCTCTTGAAAGTAAGAAAACTTATTGTAGCTTCATTTTATACCCAAGAAAAATTAGTTTTTGTTAGCTTTAGATCATGCCACCTTCAATTGTTGTAGTGACTTCATCAAAACAAAAGGTGTTGGCATCGACATAGGCTATGGCATCAATTCTAGCATTGGTTCTAGCGACCGGAGGTCACCCATTACTATTACCATTATCTTGTTGACACAGTAAAATGAAACATCAAGAACATATATTCAATGTTCCATCTTACATGGTGGCAGTGCTTAAACGTGTTGGTGTTCTCCTATGCATTCATTACTAAATGTATTCTCTTTGTCAATGCTATTACTCTGTTGGAGGATTTACTTTGCAAATGAGTAAATAAAGCTATGTTGCAGCCATTTGGCTATTGATTCTTTGCATATAAAATAATCATATTGTATTTTGATAATAATGTTAAGGCCTATTTTCAATGTTGACACAGATGATGTTGCTGGTGTTGAAAGTGCAATGTTGTCATCAGTGGTAAAGCTACTATAAAAATGACACTTTGCTTCCCACTATCATAGTTAGGGTTAATCAGTCTAGGATGATTTTCTTCTATTTTTTAGAAATGTCAATGAAATTTATGTCCTTAATTTGAAAATGATAGAGTGATTTGAGAACCCTCTCTTAATTTCAATCTAGTTTTTGTAAATTGTGTTGTTAATCATTGTTCTCTATTTTTTGTTTGCCCTTGTTTCTGTTTCTTATTTCTATTCATTCAACAACTGCAACTATAATTAGATTTAGGCTTGAATTTGGATTTTTTTCTTGTTTTGATTCAACAAGAAACCCTACCCTTAATGTGGTTCTTCATCTATTGTGAATTCCTATTTAATGTAGAGCCTACATTTCCTCTCTTTTTTGCCATTTCAAAAATCTAACACCGTAACTTTAACTTTTCTTTCCTCTGAGGAACTTCTTGTATGTATGGTAGTTTTAAGTTGGAGATAGGAAAACTAACAAACATACTTGATGTAAATTAATTAGTTATATTGGTCTCTGAATTCTAGAAATTCCATAGCGTTAATGATGTGAACATGCCAACTCTCTTTCTACCCTCTAATTGAATATTAGTATCAAAGTAAAAATAACTTTAAGTTGAGAAATTAATCATCATAACACATAATTTAAATCTCTTTTCTACACATTAACAAGTAAGAAGAACCTGTATATTACCAACATGACCAATTCTAATAATTTTCTTTTCAAACTAGAGGCACAGTCGACTATTGCTCTAAGAAATGGTTTTATGTGACAACATTTCTCACCCCCTCCTTTGTACATTAGCTAATAAAATAATTTTATTTTAAACATATTATTTTTACATAGAGAAATAAAAATATTTTTTGAGAAAAACTTTCATGAAACTTAAGATTTAATGGAATAAAAACCTCATTCTTAATAAAACTTAGGAAACTATACAAACTCAATATCATACAAAATACTTTGCAATTTGGAAAAGAATAGTTAAAGTAAATCTTTTAGGGACTCTCATATCATGAACCCTTTCATATGTAATCTCAATAGAAATGAATGCTCTTCTTTCTTCTTCTTACCTAGTTAAAGCTTCAACTTGGTCTTCACCCATATATTCAACAACTATCTTTGTCTCTTTTTGATTCAACTCTTTAGCTACTGAATTTTGAGGTTCTTCCCAACTAGTTACTTCTATATATTGTGAAATGAAAGCCTCTCCCTAAGAATCATCTCTATTAGACTTTCCTTGATTTTTAACTTGGGTGGTGCATTCATGGAAGCTATCCCAAACATTAGAATGTATAGAAAGTTCACCAATGAGAAATCTAAACTCATCAAAAAGGCAAAGTAAGAAAGGGATTTTATTAGATACTCCATGGATGGTTTCCTTACAATAAGCTCTCAAGACATGATCTAGGAAACACCTTATAACATATGGAATAGAAGGCCTTATTGCCTTATCTCCAACAACCATCTTTCTACCTCACATTTTAACACTTTCCTTGCTTTTTCACCTTAATCCTTAAATGGAGAAATGATGTATGTCCAAAAAATCCAAATCTCCTTATATAGTGTAAGGTAAATTTGAAATTCTCACTAATTCTACTAACCAAATTTTCCACTTATCTAAAACTTATTTAATTTCCATCATCATATAGTTGTCTAATTTAAATTCCACTATTTGGTTGTTGAAATTAATTCACCACTATGTCGTTATCTAACCATCACTTCTACATACAAGAAATGATTACTTGAGATAATATAAATTTAATAGTTAAACTAACACTTTAAATTAAATATTTTAAAACTATTACTCCAATGTATACACATTTCTATAATGTTATTGATGAGTCATGAATTGTTGGTCGTGATATTGGACCCATGATATCACGTACGTGATATCATAGCCTAGACGTGATATCACATACGCAATATCGTAGCCTATCTCCTCATCTATAAATAAGAGGCAGGAAGATTTCGTAAAGGAGTTTTAAGTTTTAAGATTTTTAGTATTAAGGTAGGAACTTTTTGTTAGTTTTTCCTCTCAACCCTTTCTCCCAATGCATGTGCGCAGTGTGATGATTGTAATTGTACGACATCCTTATTCGAGTGTGACATACTTGGACATGCACATGACTAGCAATAAAGATTGAGATTACTTCATCATTGCAGCATCCACTTAGCTTAATTATTTAATTTTTATCATTATTTATTTCTTTCTTAGTTAATATCTCTTTACCCTTATCTCCTAGTAACACAGAATGAGTACGACTTAATCATGAGCATTTAAGTGTGACTACTTGGTAACCCAGTAGTGTACCTAGGCCATGCACTTGGTAATCCCAGTGGTAGTTGTGCACAAGGTCCAAGATGTGTACAGATGATTAAGGAATAGATGTTCATCATACTTAGACTAGTTTAGATTCTCTGTCATCCTCTCTCCTAGCTTAGTTGATATTATTTCCCATCATACCCAAGAGTAGCATTAGTGTAGGAACACATCATACACCTCACTCTAGACTAAACCATATATGAAAAAGCTAATACTAGTTCAAGTGGGAAGATAGTGAACTATGATCTACAAGTAGCTATCTAGATACCACAACTAGTCCGGTTGTGGAGTTCGACCAAATCGTGCATGAACGCTCGTATTTGTATGGTTGAGTGTAGGGGTACCTCGCCACTCATCATTGGCACCATTGCCAAGGATGGTGCTAGTTATCTAGATTAGTTATATCATAAAAGTTCACTATATAGAAATTAATGATATATCTTTTAGAAAGAAATAATTACAAAAAGTCACATACAAATTCACACACAATTTCACAACCATGCCTCTCTTACAAGACTACGATAATGCCACATCTAGTAAGGTAATTCATTGGAGAACCAATGAATTATATGACAATGAAGGTTGGAGTACGAAATCTAAGATGGGGATTTCTTATAAACATAAATGAAGGTAGCATCATCCCAACGCATGAAAGTGTAACTTCCTCAATAATGATGAACCCCTACTGGTCACTACAAGCCTAACAAAAATACAATAGGCTATTCGAATCTCCCATAGGCATCGTAAAGAGAGCCGCCTACCCAGGCTAGATTTAAGCAAATTTTCCAATTTCTCAGGAGGCTATGACTTAGATCCACAACAACATTTACAAGCCTTCTACAATTCTTGTGCATGGAACAACATTGATAACAATTGGTAAAAACTCAAGCTCTTTCCTATGACACTCATTGGCCAAGAAAAAGTATGGTATAGATCATTAAAACCAAATTANCATATCATTGATGGGCTTCATGATGAAACAAGAGAGACGCTAGGGATGTATGTTCAAGGTCAACTATATGAACTATGAACCCATCAATTCCAAGAGCTTATTAAGTGGATAGCAAAAGAAGAAGAATAAATGGCTAGATGGGAGAGTGTTGAAAAACATCAATGGGACCAAAATATCAACTTAACAGAGGTTCATCATCACAAAAAGGAGAAATCAACTTATCTCAAGGAGGAAGAACCATCTTTGCGAATACAACAATCATGAGAGGAAATCGAGGCAAAGATTAATAAGATGTTGGAATGGATGCATAAAAAGTGTGGGGAATATATCAATATTATTGGAGATAGAGTTTTGACAACCCAAGAAGTAGGAAAAAATATCATTAGACAATAAAAAAGAAGGGATGAGGAAAATAAGAGCTGAACTACCAATCATATATATGAATGCAACATTTGCCTATATGATCACCCCAAGGGCCAATGCCCAATCTTGTTACATTTATATGAGCATTGGAGAAGCACATTACACCCATAGTTTATACAAAGATACTGTGTTTGATCATAGTGGCAACAATCCCAGTCGTGGGGGAAGCCATCGCTAAACTAGGGACACCCTTCGTTTCATCCAAATCCAAATGCTTCTCTAGTTCATCCTATTTTCCTAACTAGGTCAACATACTCTATCTCGCTGCATTATTATTCTCCTCAGTACTATTAGCCCATGTCCTCAACACAACCACCACCTTATGTACCTTACACTTCTCCTAAATTTCAAATTTCTCATCCTTTCCCTCCTTCTACATCACCACCAACTATTCCTGAAGTTTCTACACCATAGCAACAACCCATGAATGTTACTTGTGCTACTATTGCCAACAGTAGTGAGAGACCTCCTCAACATCAAAGGCATCCCTTCTTTAGACATGACCATAGGAAGGGACAACACAGTTCCAAGGCCATTGCATTCTCCAACTTAGCACAAGTCCAAGACTGTGGTGCATCCTTCTCCTTAAACCCAACACCTTGTGTCACTTCATCAGGACCACCAATTAACACTCCAAAAATTATACAACCCAATGAATACATCCATGGAGGATGACATCCTAATCCTTGCATACCATCTTATGGTCTCAAGTATCATAGTGGGTCAACTCTTTACTTGGGAACCACATCTTATAAATTGCCCCACTATGCTTACTATAATCAACTATGTGAACCCCAATGGGGTAAATATGACCAAGTTTCGATATTTCCAACATGCAAGGATCCTCATCTTTCATTTATTAATCCTTTCCATGCTCAACCATTAGTTATGGGGGATATTCCCCATTCTAATAATAAGTAGGATTAATAAATATTTTTCATTTTCTTTAATTTTACAATTTTTTGTTTTCCAGTTTTTCAATTTCCTTTTTGTTACCTTTTTATATTTTTGTCCTTTTATCTTTTTATAAGTAATCTCATCTACAAATAAAACACTCATGTGGCTCGTTGGTTGAGGTGTGTTCTATGTTATCGAGTCTTGAGTGATCAATTATTTGGACAGCGAGCCCATTACACCTACTCATCCATTCTACAAATAAGAGGTTGTGTTCAAGAGTACAATGATATTCTTGATCTTCTTAAAATATAAAATTAATTTTGTGTTCATTGTATCCAAAATGAAGAAGGATGGATCAAGAGGAAATGATTAGGATGTGACATCAAGGGGACTTGCGGATTCTCTTTGGTGATGTCTATGAGAGTTCTCACGCAACGTGGTTGTACTAAGATCATTGTAGATCTAATGCAAAATGGAAGTAAGAGTAATCGCAAGGCACTCAAAAATCCAATGCTGTTCTAGGGGGTCCCACTGGAAATACATGCACCCATGCCTTAGGGTTGGTTGCTTCTCTAGATTCAGAATTCCAAAAAAAAAAAAACAAAGAAAGTGCCACAAAGCAAAAATCACTCCTCCCTTGAACAAAATGCCAAGTGATCATATGGTTTGTTGTTATGGTACTCTCATAGTTGCTCATCATGGGATGAAATAATGTGATGTCACTGATCAGAGGAATGGACTTGGTCCTGATCTTGGAATGATGGGTTAATGACACATTAATCATGCTTTACACACAGGATTTATTGTGCCCTGGGTCAGTTACCTCATGTCCCAATCTCTACAGTTCCTTCTATAGTTTGTCTCATCTTGCTATTCATGTAATTGTAGTTCATGTCTTATGTAGCGTATAATTCTTACCTCATTCTGATGATACTTACATGTGTGTGTTTTGTGGAACTAGTGTGGATTACATTTAACCCTTCTAGTGCCTACGGACATTTTAAGGTGTGGTTACACAAGGGCATTATAGGTTGGAACTTGCTTTGGGGAGGACCCACTTGTGTAATTTTTGTAATTTTCACTCATAACACATCTTCCTCACATCATCTATTTCACTCAGTGTATTATCAATGATATTATTTCCCTTATTGCTATCCCTCCGATTCAAACATTCTTATGAACCATCACATAGCCTTTTTCTCTCCCTTATCATCTGAGGTTCGTATTGATAAATTCCACACCATCATAATTTTCATGCTTTTAGAACTAGTTGAATTACCCTAGAACCCTTTAACAATAGTCCAGATGTCCTTAGTTTACATCATTTAATTTCAGAAAAATATCAAAAATTTAGTGCATTCTATAAAGTACCCTAGCTTCGATAGGTCACGATATCACGTACGTGATATCACGACTGATGCAATATCGCGTCCCAAAAATATATATATACGTGACCCCCCTGCACTAATCAACATCATTTGCAACTATTCACGTGGGGAAATTTTTTCAAATTTCTCTCTATGACTCGCAATTACATGTCCCTTGCTTTCATATCCAGAACTTGCTTGCTGGTACTCCAATTTTCATTCTATTTGAACCTACTTAAACCCAGAGTGTTCAACTTAGTCATGGGGGAGGGGCACATGCCGAATAACACATAAATTTTTTGAAATTCATCATTTCCTGAAGGACAATATTAAGGGTAATTAGTTATAAAATTAAGGATAAATGCACCAAAAACAATTTCATCTCCTTAGTTATACCCAGAAACTAGATTTGGACACCACCTAAGTAAAGAGCATTCAATATTATAATCTTTCAGGGACATTTTGGGGACATTTTCTCCCAATAAATAACATCACACAGAGATAAAGAAAATTCATTAAGGCAAGTAGTAAGGTATAACCTAACTTTGGTAACAACCCTACTAATGATTGGCCCCGTGTGATTGTAGATGGTCCTGAAATGCAAACAATAGTAAGGTCCTGCTCAAGGTTGGATCAAGTGACCTAGGAGAGGTGAAGGATAAGTTCCTACTGAACAACATGCAAAGCATGAAGAATAATCATTTAGTATACACCAAGAAGACCCTACCATTGTATAATCAAGGTAGGCCGAAGGAGGAGCTGCTGCAGTGTCTGAACAAGGACAACATCTTACGTTGCCCCAAGATTGTGTTCAGGCCATCCATGAAAGGTCCATATTTATTGTAGTGATCATGGAATTAAACTTTGGACCTTTTGCAGAATTTTCTCCAGAGGCCATGAGGGATCACCTCAAAGGATTCCCATTGTGGCCTATCCTCTCTAAAAGCGGTGCCTGGTACTTAAGAAAAACATACCAATTTTGGCACAACAAATAAGAAGGCACCATAGTTAACATTTGTGGTGTGACTATTGATTTCTCTATTCAAACTATTTTGGAAGTATTAAACCTTTTGAATATGGGGCCAAAGGTTTCTTAGAACTAGCTGAGCACTTTCAGAACGGAGCAACTTAATAAACTATTGATAGAGAATAAAAAGGTGGTAGAATAAAAAGAGAGGGCTGACTGGGATGCCTCTATGGCATAAGTGCAAACTTACATGCATGCTAAGGCACTCAAGGCCTTACAAGTGGACAAACTCTAGGCCATACTTCAACGCCATCAAATCCCAAGACCTGGAGTACAAGACAAGGGAAAGGCAACCATGGAGGAGCCACCACCACCAGCAACTACATGAGTTCCACCCAATTTTGTAGTTATAGGATTTTCTTTTGCGTTCTTCATGTTGTGTTTCAATTTTTTTTTTGATTTCACACTACGACATGAATTCATTCTAGTTAGTCAGTAATCCCATACCTATCCACTGTGTAATCAATGGAGCTTGTTCTCACTTTAACTCGAGGACAAGTTTTCATTCAATCATGGGGGTATGATGAGTCACGAATTGTTGGCCATGATATTAGACCCATGATATCACATACACAATATCATAGCCTAGATGCGATATCACGTACATGATATCGTAGCTTCTCTCCTCATCTATAAATAAGAGGTAGGTAGATTTGGTAAAGGAGTTTTAAGTTTTAAGTTTCTTAGTTTTCTAGTATTAAGGTAGGAACTTTTCGTCAGTTTTTCCTCTCAACCCTTTCTCCTAGTGCATGCCTGAAATTTGATGATTGTAATTGTACAACATCCTTATTCGAGTGTGACATACTTGGACATGCACATGACCGGCAATAAATATCAAGATTACTTCATCATTGCAGCATCCACTTAGCTTAATTATTTAATTATTATTGTTATTTATTCTTTTCTCAGTTAATATCTCTCTACCGTTATCTCCTAGTAACACGGAATAAGTACAACTTAATCATGAGCATTTAAGTGTGACTACATGGTAACCTAGTAGTGTACCTAGGCCATGTGCTTGGTAATCCTAGTGGTAGTCATGAACAAGGTCCAAGATGTGTACGGATGATTAAGGAATGAATGCTCATTGCACTTAGCCTAGTTTAGATTCTCTCTCATCCTCTCTCCTAGCTTAGTTGATATTATTTCCCATCATACCCAAGAGTAGCATTATNCTAGCTTAGTTGATATTATTTCCCATCATACCCAGGAGTAGCATTACTGCAGGAACACATCATACACCTCACTTTGGANCTATCTAGATACCACAACTAGTCCATCTACAGAGTTCAACNGTAACTATCTAGATACCACAACTAGTCCATCTACAGAGTTCAATTGAATTGTGTGTGAACGCTCGTATTCGTATGGTTGAGTGTAGGGGTACCTCACCACTCATCAATTATATAGATTCATCTAAGTATACATATATGATATATATGTTATGATTAAATATTAGATAAGTCTATGTATATATTACTCATCATATATATTAAATTTTGTTACTTACTACTATGTATACTAAGTATTATTATAATTACATACATATAAATATTACTATATTATATACATATATTAATTCATATATATATATATTTAAATCATGTGTAGTTGTCCAAAGTAATGTTTTATGTCTAAAACATTATACATAAACTTTAATTCCAACCCATCTAGTGTTGATAACTTGTATGTATCTTTTGATAATTACTTCTTAATCTGAAATGGACTAGTCAATGTTGTTAAAATTTTATTTGGATTCTTCATATTCCATTATAATACTAGGTCATCAACTTTAAAAGTTCTCTTCAAAGACTTTTTATCAAACCATCTTTTAACATGTAAAGCATTCTTTAATAAATTATCTTTAGCTCTATCCATTGCAATTTCTCTTTTGATGAGCAAGGTCATGAAATTCCTATCTTTATCAATTTTCTCACTATATTTTTTCACAAAATCTAAGGTTGAACTTATAATCTTATTCATAATTCTTTCAATAAAACCATAGACTAGGTTATAAGCTAACATTATAATAGCTTTCTTAAATCTAATACAATTGGCCCATAATGCAAATTGTAAGTAATCAATCCAATTTCTTGGATCTCGGTCCATCAACTTTCAAATGTGAGAAATAAGATTTTTATTTGTAGATTCAACTAAGCCATTTCCTTTAGGATAATAATTTAAAGAAGAAAATATAAAGATGGATTTTTTCGATTCCCATGTTATAAACTCTTCATATTGAAAACCTGGTTCATTATTGGATACCAATACTTTAGTTAGACCAAAACAACTAGAATTTAATCTTCCAAGAACTTAATCATGTCTGATGTTGAGATTTTCTTAGAGCCTTTACTTTAGACCATTTGGTAAAATAATTAGTAGCTATAAGAATAAATTTATGTTTTTCTCTCAAAGGAGTAATTGTGCTAATAAAATCTAAGCCCCATTGTTAAAATGGTTTATCTACAATTATCAATGTTAAGGGACCTCTAGCCTTTTTAATTTTCGATCCATGAATTTGACATTTATAAAATCTTCAAATTTTCAAACTAACGTCTTGATACATACTAGGCTAATAAAAATCATAGTGAAGTATATGTTGCATGGTGGACTTAAGAGATTCATAAATCAAATTACAATGATCTTGGAATTGTTGTAAGATAGGACCAACTTGATCATTGCAAACACATTCTAATAGAATCCCTCTGAAATCCTTTATGTATAAAATTCCATCTTTAACCACAAATTTATTTTCTCTTTTAAAGAAATCTCTCTTTTAGGAATTCTAGAATTTCATCATCAGTTTTCCTCATGAGTCTAAAGCACACCTACTTTATCTTCTCTAGCCATTAACTTGGTTAATCCCATTCCTTTAATAGTTTTGTATATTTTTCAATGAAAACCTAAAACCTTGAAGTTTCATGAGTCATTTCCCTCTTTTCAATCCATTTTTATTCTAAGCTAAGAACTGTTTTATTGTAGGCTCTATTAGCATAATCCAAATTTTGATTTAATCATCTTGATCTTTATCTCTTTGAGTTAAAACACCAACAGCTAAATCATTTGAAGCAAAAGCATATAACCAAAAGTCTTCTTTAAATTTTTGTTTTACCAAGTATGGAGCTTCTTGAATAGCTTTTTTAATTTTTTCTAAGGCCCTCTTTGATTCTAGTGTCTTCTCTAATAGGACATCTTTCTTTAGCATATGTATTAAAGATTTAGTAATTTTAGTGAATTCAGGGATAATATTTTTTAACAAAATTTATCTTCCCAAAGAAAGATCTAAGAGACTTTTTACTTGTAGGATGTTTGATATTTTACACTACTTGAATTTGGAATTTATCTATAACAATTTATTTTTGATAGATTACATGGCCTAGTAAACTTCCAAATTAAACCCCAAAGATACATTTCTTAGGATTTAATGAAATACCATACTCATGACATTTGTCAAAAACTTGTTGAAGATGACCAATATGATCTTCCTTCCTTTTTGAAAAGATAGTGATATCATACAAATAAACCATCTAGGAAAGAATATACTTGAAAACCGAATACTTCAATTAAAATCTCATCAATTCTAGGAAGTGGGTATTTATCTTTTTCTGAGGCTTCACTCAAATTTCTAAAATCTACACAAAGTCTAATATTATCATTCTTCTTTCTTACTAGTACAAGATTAACAAACCATGTCAAATATCAAACTAAATATATGATTTGGGATTGTAATAACTACTTGATCTTAGCTTTCATAGTTAGCTTAAATGATGGATTAAATTTCTTTTATTTTTATTTCACTATTTTACAATTTTCTATAAAAGAAATTTTATGTGTCATCACTTTTGGTCAAAAATTTTTAAGATCATTATAAGACCAAGAAAAATTTTACAAATTATTTTTTAGAAGTAATAATATTTTTTTATTGAAAGCTAAATCTTTTTCCTTTGTGACATTTGACATCTTTGATATCTTAGTAGATCCAAAATTCATTACTTTATAAGCTTGATTATTTGGATTTTGTATATCTTTTCTGGTAAGAAATTTTTTGCTAAATTCATGTTCATAATTAATCATACTTTTGGCAACAAAATTTGTCTTAAACCTTGATGCTATTTTAGGTATGATTTAACCTTCAAATTCTTGTTTATTCCTTAAAACCTAAGTAATTGATCATCATCTTCAAATACTTGTAAATTCATTATGTTATCTGGTACTGATGGTTTATGTTCTTGTTATCTAGTACTAATGGTTTATGTTCTTTCTCAACTATCATGCCTTCATAACCTTCTATTCTTCGCACATCAAATGATGAAGCTGCTTTTGCTAAATTGTTTGCTATATAATTATGCTTCCTAACTATATGTTTTATTTGGTAGTGATGAAATTGATCCAACATTTAATAGACAAGATATTTATAAGATAGCAAGAATGAGCTTTTTACTACACAATTACGTTTAATTTGTTCACAAACTAATCTTAAGTCTCCCTTAATGGTGATTACCTTAATTCCTTTTTCCAATGTTTTTTTAATTCCAATACAAAAAGCTTCATATTCATCCTTGTTGTTAGGACAAGCGAAAGATAGATGAATTGCATTGAATATTTTTGGAAAATCATCTTTTACTAGGACTACTCCAGCTCCTACATCTTTAGAGGTATAAAAACAATGGAAGTATAGTTCCCACTTGCTCTCATCTTAGGATCTCTTATTTTCTAAGTTATAAACTTCTTGAAGCATGCAAATTTTGGATTCTAAAACTCTTATTTCAATAAATTTTTCTTTTTTAATAGAAGTTATGTTTTCATTCATTAAAAGCTCAATATATATGTATATTTGATTTGGCTCTCCTTTCCAAAGTAGCCACATGTGAAAGTAATTTGTTGATATGTAACTAGAGAAATTATTACTCTAACTTCTACTTAGCAAAAGACTATGTGAATATAGTAAATCTAATACTTAAATAGTTACTCTCCTTTTGATACTGAGTTCAAAAGTAATTTCTAATAAAATATTAGGTAGTTGATCCATAATCTTCACTCTGCATCTATCCACTTAAATAATCTTTTTATTTGATTTTCTAGGAACAAACCAAGTTTTCTGCATAGAGATAACAACATGATAATATATGTAGCTTCATAATCAACTAAACAATTGTGAAGATACTTGTCTTTTAACTTCATTGTCAAAAGAAAAGGAGGAGCTTCCTTATTAAGAGTAAAAACATAGTTAGTATTTTTGTGTTGTCAAGGTTAGATACATAGCTTAATTCTGATTCTCTAACTCTCTTTTTAACTTTAATAAACTCTAAATCCTTTCTTTGTTGATCTTCTACTTGTCGTAATTTATATATGCTAATATTGGCCCTAACATGTTTAAGATATTCAATTAAATCATATTCTCCATCTCCATAAAAGCCTAGTTTCTTCATCCATTTATTAAAGGACTGATTTTAAGTACTTTTCTCTACTTGATCTTCTTTATTTTTATTTTTCTCTTTCTACTTGGGTCAAAAAAATTTCTCGTAGTACATGGATTAGAAATGACATTTGAAGGCTAGGAAGTGGCTAATCTTTTTTTTGATCGCATATTATATCCATTTTCATCATTGTTATTACACTCTTCATTTGATGATATATCTTCTTCAGAAGTTGATAGGGATAAGGTGTCACTAGATTCATTGGAAGATTTACTTGCATAATGAACACTAGATAGCTTATTATCTAATTTAATATCAAGGAATTTAGACATAACAAGAAAAATTTCATCCTCATCTTCTACTAACTTAATGTCCTGATGCTTATATTTTCTATTTTTCCTTCTTGATTTTAATCTTTTCTAAAGCTTTTTCTAGTTTTTCTACTTTGTTGGATAAGTCTCTCATTAGCTATACCTTTTTAGATTTTTTACTTTTAGACACTTTCTTTTTCTTAATACAACATGGCCCTCATAAGGCTTTAGGTTGAGTAAAATCTTGCACAGGAATCATCATTCTCTTCTCTTTTTTAAATTGTGATAATATCTTCATTGTTTAGGCTTAGTTATTTTTCTAATTGTATAGCTTCATTAAAGCAGTCATTCGGTGTTAGCAAGTTTGGATGTCTTCTTAACCAAATTGAAATATTGAGATTCATAGCATTAAGATAAGTATCTCTAAACATTTCATCTAATTATCTATATTATCTTTAAAAGAGCCCACAAATTCATGGAAATTTAATGTTGAAATCTCTAATAGCCTCTTTAAATCATTGCTTAGCTTGTACTAATCCATAGTAGAGTTTTTGCTGATCTAATTAATTATCAAACTAGGCTAAGAAAAGACCTTTCAAATTTTCGCAACTTGTGATACAATTTCTTGGCAAGTTTGAATACCAAATCTGAGCCATATTCTTTAAATTTGTCATAAGCAACCTATAGGCTTAATCTTGATGTTGAAAATTTTTATGAGATAAAGCTAACTCAAACATGTGAATGTATTTCTCACCTAATTAAGCCTTTTTAGGAATAAAACATTTAGGCAAATATTTGTAAAGTACTTTGGAATATCATTGTAATTTTTAAAATTCTAATGGTGTAACTCTTTGCCAAGAATTTTCCATCCTATTAGAATTCCATTTGATTGTTGAACTCTTACACTTCATTAACTTTCTCTTATAGACTAACAAACTAGACAAAAGAGGTAATCTCTTTATCCTTGTACTTTTTACTTCACTACTTGTTACAAACTCAATTTTTTTTGTTCTTATTCTAATGAGTAATCAGTCTTATAACCAAAAAATTCTTTGGAACCTTTGAAATCTTCCAAACTATCAATTTGTTTGGTTATGAATTGAAAATAGTATCTGATTTCTTAAACCTTACTAGAAACAAATAACTATTGGTGTAATAGGACTATTAGGCTTATGAACTTAGAGGACAAATTTTCAGCCCTCCTTCTAGCACCAATAGAACTATTAATGATCATTAGGAATAAAACTACCAACTTTGTGGCCTCTAGGTCTTGTGACCTTTAGGATCACACGATCGAAGGTGTTCTTCAAGAAGGATTTAGGTGCTTGCTAGTCTATAGCAACACCAAGGCCTAGATACCTTCAAATAGACTCAGCAGTTATGAAACAAACTAATCATGAGTATGTGTTTATTGTTAATGATGAAATGGTTTAGTTATGTATGAAACTTAATTGGCTATCATAAAAAATATTTAGCTATCTTTGTCAAATACTTTGAGTTATTGGAGATTCTTATTTTGTCTAATCACTTAGTCTATACAATCCCTATAGCACATTACTTGTAACAAATAAAATTTTATAAAAACATTTGAGCACAATTCTATGAATCTATTCCTAATTTCCCCCCAAAGAGAAAGTTCCACAAGGAAACTAGAAATAGAGAAAGACTCAATGAGACTTAGAAAGAGAAAGAAAAAAAAGCATATTTGTGTGAAATCTCAAATATTTAAGAAAAATAAATTAACATAAGAAGGCACATTTTAATAAATATATTCCAATTCAATATAACTACGAATTATTCAAACCTTTTAAGCTCAACAAGCAATTTCATAAAAGACAATCTTATTATACTACCAAAAGTATTGCATAAATGACAAAGTATGAGTCTCTATTTTGCCTAGTAAATAATTGTCAAAGATTACATTCAACAAAGCCTTCAAATATTTGACAATTTTATGATTGAAATACCAAGGAAATACACTCTAAAATAATGAAGCTATTTCAGTCATCTCAAAATACCAAAGATTTTTCTAGATCCTCTATGCTCAAAATAGGCAATTTCACTAAGATATTACTATTATATTGCTCTTAAGGCTTCTTAACAACATAAGCTCTTCTATTGCAAATCTTAATAGGAGTCTAATATTGTGCAAAAACATAGCTATAAAAGCCACCTAGGATAAATCCAAAAATTATATGCTAAACACAATACTATCTAAACCATTAGCTAAGAAACTAAAACAAAATGAAAAAGAATGAACTCACAATATTATAACAAAGAAGTTGAATTAATGTCTTTAACAAGCCATGCTTTTACAATCTTCAATATTCTTCAAAGCTATTCTACCCTTTCCTCTTTTTAATTCTACCATTGTAGCCTTTATATAGTAGCCTTAAGGTAGTTACAATAATCATGAGGTTAAGGTGAACAACAAATATCTAGATAATTTATTCATAACTACCTTAAAGTTGTGAGAAAATTTAGCCATAGTTGGAAGTTGTCTTACATCCTTACAAATATCTAATAGATTAAATTATAACTTCCTCAAAAAATTATAACTTATATGAAAAGTTACAAATTTGTAGAAAATAAAGGTATATTTGACACTTGTCCATAAACTTCCTCCCTTCTTTCTTAAATAAAAAATTTTCTTTTATTTATATGTATATTATTATGATCTAAGTATATAAAACATCAAGCCTATATTGAAAAAAATTCTTTTATGTTATACTTTAGAATAATAGTTAAGATAAAAATATTTCCAAATAAATGCATCCATCACATATGATTCCTGCCGTTGTAAAAACTTGTTTGCTACATTTTTAATTATCATTAATTTGCTCTTGGAAGCAAGACAACTAGCTGTAGCTATGTTTTACACCTAGAACAAATCAATTGCTATTAGATTCAAATCATGCCACCTTCACTTCCTATAATGACATCATTAGAATAGTAGGTGTTGGCATTAGCATAGGCTATATCATCAATTTTGGTGTTAGTTCTAGTTGTAGGAGATCATGTGTCACTATTACCCTCATATTATTGACAAGATAAAATGAAACATTATGAACATGTACTTGGTGTTCCATCTTTCATGGCGATACTACTCAAATGTGTTGATCTTCTCTTGTGTGTGTGTTTTTGAATGTATTCTTACTGGCAATGATGTTACTCTATTAGAGGGTTTACTCTGCAAATGAATAAACAAATTTGTATTGTAGATATTTGGCTATCGATGCTTTGCATATAAAATAATTGTATTGTTTTATGATAATAATGTTAGGGCTTATTTTCAATGCTGATGTAGATGATGTTGTCTATGTTGAAATTGCAACACCATCACCAATGAAGGAGCTATTGCAAAAATGACACTTTGCTTCCCACCATCATAGTTAGGGTTAATGAGTCTACATTGCTTTTTGTCTATTTTTTAGGGATGTCAATGACATTGATGTCCTTAATTTGAAAACCGTAGAGTGATTCTATGGCCCTCTCTTAATTTCAATCTTGTTTGCATAACTTATGTTGTTAATTTTTGTTCTCTATTTTTTCCCTTGTTCCATTTTCTTGTTTTTATTCATTTGACACCTACAACTACGATCATATTTGGGCTTGAATTTTGGGTTTTTGTCTTATTTTGATTCAACAAGCGACCTTGCCCTTAACAAGGTTCTTCATCTATTGTGGGTTCCCATTTAATGTAGAGCTTGCATTTTTCCTTTCCTTTGCCATTTCAAAAATATAACACCATAACATTAATTTTTCTTTCCTATGATAATATTCTTGTATGCATGGTAGTTCTAAGTGGGAGATAGGAAAAATAACAAACATACTTGATGTAAACTAATTAGTGGCCTTGGTCTTTGAATTTTAGAAATTCTAAAGCATTTACGATGTGAACATGTTAACTTCCTCTGTATTCTTTAATTGAATTTTTGTGTAAAAGTGAAAAAGCCTTCAATTTGAGCAATGCATCATCATACCACATGATTTAAATCTCTTTTCTACACATTAACAAGTAAGCAGAACTTGTTTATCACCAACATGACCAACTCCAATAATCTTCTTTTCAAACCTAAGGCACATTCTACTACTGCTCCAAGAAATGGTCTTATGTTATAACAGTTAACTTAACTATTCTTTTCCCACCTACAAAGTAGTTTGTATAATAAATTTTTTGTATAGTTTCCTAAATTTTTATTAGGAGTGAGGTTTTAATTCCATCAAACCTTAAGTTTATTGAATGTTTTTCTCAAAAAAGATTTCTATTTTTCTATGTAAAGGATGTTTCCAATAAAATTATTTACTTAG
>MNCI01007047.1:373747-401768 GCA_015680685.1 Gnetum montanum | reverse complement strand
ACCATTTGATGGAGTAGTAGTAGAATGTGCCTCTGATTTGAGGGGAAGATTATTGAAGATGGTTATGTATAGGTGATGGAAAAGCTTTGGTAACTCATCAACATATTAAAAGGAGGTTTTAATTATGTTGCATGATTTCATATATTACCAACCTTTCTTATAAAATGTATTGGAATATGGGAATTTAGATATAGATGAAAACAAGAAGAAGAATTTTGTAGCATTGATGATATATTAGGCAAAATCACTAGCCTGTTATAGCTAGACTACATCCAAAAATAGCCATGGTGGATGCAAACCTGAACTCAAATATAAACCTATAGAAAAATAATGAAATCAAAAATAGAAGTTTATGGTTCAGTATGATGGCCTATTCCATTGGAGTTGGTCCAAAACTAGTAATGGCAACAAGATTTAGCAGATTATAGGGGTGGGGATTTTGTGGCCTATCATAATATCCAAGAAAGGGTTTGTAAATTGTCACATCATGCCTTGGTAGTTCAAGATGTGCCAAAGATTTTCATGCACCTATAGCTTGTACACCATGATGGTGGTTTTTAGATATGACTACCATTGTAGGAAAAAGTTGACAAGGTAAGTTGTGGAATGTAATTTTGGCCACATGAAATAATACACAATTATAGCATTCGGCAAAGATACCTTTATTTTCTATAGTATTAAAGCTTTCCATGGAAGTTATAACCTCTTATGGAAGTTATAACTTAAATCTCTTTGATATTTGTAAGGTTATAATTATCAAAAAGACACTTGCCAATTATGGCATGTATTTCTCTAATTTTAATAGCTTCCTATGGAAATTATAACTTCTACGATGATTATGAATTAATATCCCTAGATATTTGTAATACCCTTAAATTCTCTTGATTATTATAACTACCATAAGGTCATTATGTAAGGGCCTTCAAAGGTATAATTTGAGAAAAAAAGAAGGAATTGGAGAAGAAATTGGTAAAAGCATACTTAGAAGAAATATTGAAGATTGTAAAAGCATGGATTGCTAAAGACACCAATTTAACTACTTTGCTTTAATCTTATGAGTTCATTTTTTCTCATTTTATTTTAGTTATTTAGCTAATGTTTTAGATAGTATCATGCTTGGCATTTAATTTTGGGAATTTTAGGTCACCTTTATAGCTCTATTTTTGTACAATATTAGACTTCTATTAAGGATTTCCATATAAGATCTTATGTTGTAGAAAATCATCTCGAGTAATTTAATAGTAATGTCTTATAGAAATCACCTACTTAAGTTTAGAAAATCTAGAAAGTATTTGATACTTTAAGATGACTAAAATGGCTTATTTATTTTTAAAGTTTATTACCTTAATATTGCAATCTAGAAATTGTCAAATTTTTCTAGAAGTTCAATTATTTGCAATTCTTAACCAATTTTAACTAGCCAGATAGAATCTTGTACTTTGTCTTTTACAAAGCATTTGGTAGTTAAATAGAGTGTATTTTATGAAATTGTTTGTTGAGCTCAAAGAGTTTGGATTATTCATAATAAATTGAAATGTAATAGCTTTAATACAAAGTGTTTCCTCATATCAGTTTACCTTGCTTAAATGTTTGATATTCCACAAAAATATGCTTTCTTTTCTTTTCTCTTTCTAAAACTCATTGAATCTCACTCTATTTCTAGTTTTCTTGTGGAATTTTCTCTCTAGGGAAAATTAGGAGTATATTGGCAAAATTGTGCTTAAGTGTTTTTGTAAAATTTTATTTGTTACAAGTAATGTACTATAGGGACAATATAGATTAAGTGATTGAACAAAATAGGAACCTTCAACAACTTATAGTATTTGACAAAGTTAGTTGAATACCTTTTATGATAGCCAATTATAGTTTCATACACAACCCAACCATTTCAACATTCATAATAGAAAACACATACTCATGTTTCATGACCACTAAGTCTATTCGGAAGTATCTAGGCCTTGGTATTTCCAAAGACCTATAAGCACCTAAACCGTATTTAAAGAACACCTTCATTTCCTATGACTTAGATCATGAGACTGAAGGCCTCCAACATTGGTGGTCTAAAACAGTTACCAACAAATGTTAGGTACAATTAATCTAGACCTCTTCCTCACATAGAATTAAGATCTAAATCCAAATAAATAATGGCCAATATTAGACATACTATTGATCACTAAAATGCACACAACTCTCATGTAATCTATCTGTAACTTTCATCAAACATGAAAGAATAACTAATATTTATCTAAAAAATAAAATAGAATCCTAATGAAATCTTTTTAACATTAATCTTCACATTCTCTACTATTTTTCATATGGGAATTACCACTTTGGAAAGTTTCCATGGCCAAAAAGATGTATATATGTCTAACAAGATGCCTTCCTAGAAATTACGGCTTGTAAACAAGATGTCTTTAGTCTTGGAAAAGTGGCTACACTAGAGATAAGACATCTTCCTCTTTTGCAAGATGTCATCCTTTAGGCTATGATGTATATGTATCAAATAAGGTGCCTACTAATATGTCAAGATGTCTCATATCAAAAGCATAGTTCTCAATGAAGGCATCTCCCCGAAGTACATGACATCTTCTATGAAATCTCAATTCTTAGATAAGACATTTACAAAGATCCTAGATGTCTCCAAAGATATCTAAAACCTTCATTACTTCAATGATATGGATGATAAGATGTTTTGTAAAGGTGTTCCTACATTAGAACTAGTATTCAATCCCTTTGATTTTATTGCATTTCTCTAAGTCTTCATTTTCATAACTAGACATTCTTAGATTTATGATGAGGATGTTAACCTACCTCAATTTATTCTATATTTGTAGTGTATCTAGGAGTCTTGGGGATCATGTGACTATATTTTTATCTCTTACTAGAGTCATTTGTATGAACCTTCATGCTTGGATAGGTATTTGCAAGTCATAAGAGGTCACAATCTATCATTGTGAGTAGATACTATTAGAAGTTATCTAGGATAATCATTTGTTTCATGCTCTTTTTTTATATGTTTAATTTCATAGTTTGTATATATTTTATTTCCATGAGGTTTAGGTATTTTATTTTTCAAAAATAAAATTTATTAAATAATATGCAGAGACATATGCATGTGCATAAAGTAGTAGAGTTAGAAACTAGTGAGGTATCTTAGTGGAGTTGCAAATGTCAACAACAATCTCAAATTGGGTTAGTAGCATGATAAATAATAAATATGCAAAAACTTCTATAGGAGTGGACTTGTGATGAGAGTGGTAGTGGCCATACATGTTCACTCCCACACACTTTTATAAATCATGCTCATTTTCTTGTGAAAAATCTTAAGAGAGAGGAATTATTCTTTTGAATCTTTTGTGTATTAATTTTCTTTATGCTATAATGAAATCTTAGAAGAGCATTTTCCTATTTCATTTTCTCATGTTAAAAATTTTTTACTATTAAGCTATTTTCATTAGATCTTAATTTATTCTCATATTCTCACTTGTTCACATGGTTGAAATTGTTCTCATTTCACACTTAGTTCTTAGTTTTCAAAGTTGCATAAGTTCATAAGTTTTTTAAATATACTATTTTAAAATATTTTTTATTAGCTTGAGGCCTAGATCCAATGAACATGGAGACCTAAGATTCATATTTATATATTTTGAACATTTAGTATTTTAAATCACTGGAGAAATCCTACTTGAAGTTCATTGTTTCTATACTTCCTTCACTGTCATGACCTCACCATGAACTATGATGAGATTCCTTTAAAACCATCATCTTCCCATGACTTTCAATGCACTTATGGTTGACCACCATGACTCATGGTCCACTCATGATTGAGTATCATGACTTATGACTAAATCATGATTCCATTTTTATCACCACAACCTATGTCAATAATCCTTCGATTTTAACCATGACCCATGATTGATGCATGATCTTTGACTAAGATCCATGACTTACTCATGGTCTCAGATCATAACTTGTACTATAATATTATAACCCATTGTATTTATAGTTTTTAAATTTCTCTTTATTTCAACTTGCCATGACTCATGGTTAATTACCATGACTCATTCTATATTACCATGATCTCTCCTAAACTTATGGTGAACTCATGGTAAATTTTTTGGAGGATTTTAGAGCTAATACCTCTGCCATTATTACATCTTGGTGATTTTATTTCATTGGAAAAATCTTTGAAAATGGTATCAAAGCATTAGTCTTTAGCATTACAAGGAAATTCCTAAGTTTTCTATAATTTTTCAAGGTTCTTGAGATTTTATATTTTAAATTTACCTCATAAATTCTTTATGGAAAGTCAATGAAGTTTGGAACTATGTTGAAAAAGGTTTTGAAGTCCTTATTAACATTAAATATTTATCAATGGAAGAAAAGAAGTAATGCAAGATCATCCAAGATTATCTTATTAAAATGGTTATTTGTACATCTATTTTTGAATTAATGGTTTTTAGGATCATAGTGAAGAAGACATTTAAAAAACGTTGGGAGGATAAGAAAAAGAGTTTAATGGAAATTTGATGAATATATAGCTCAAGAAGCATAAACTCATATCTAAATTTGATAATCTAAAATTGCATAAGAATGGGTACATGAATCATTTTCTTGATATATTGTTTATTATATTAAGGAATTTGGATATGTACCAATATGATTATTCAATAAGGAAAAATGTCCAAAATATTCTACAAGTCTTATATGATAACTATAGATAACAAAACTTTTTAATTACCATATTCCAAAAAATATATCTATTTTCTGATACTATTGATGAGTTGGTCTTTCATGTGAAAGGCCTAAAGAGTTATCATATTTCCAAACGATAATATTTATGTTACCCAAAACTTCCAAGAATATAGAGGTCAAGGTAGGAGAGATAGAGGTAGAGAAAGAAATGCCTTTCAAAATGATATACAATAGGGTAAGAATTTTTAGAACTCTAGAGGTAGTGGTAGATTTGGAAAAGGAATAGGTAGATTAAGAATTTTTAAAACTATAGAGCTAAATATAGATTTGGAAGAGGAATATGAAAACTAAACTCCAAATAAAAAGATCAATGAGTGTGCAAGGACTACAAAAAAAGGAAACATACTAAAGATAGATGTTGAAGCATGCTAGGGATCCAAAAAAACTTAACTTTAAACTATAATTAAGCCCAAGGAGAGCCTTCTACATCATCCAAAGATAAAGGAAAAGAACCAGATGAAGGTACAAAAGTTAATTTTATTAAATTTTTCTTCCAAAAAAATAACTTCTCTTACATGCTTAATGAAAATGATTGTTTCAAACTTATGACATCTAATTAGAGGTTTTTTTATTTATTATGTTAAGTCTTCAAATTGTGAGCCTATGAAAGTAGAAGATGATACATTTTGTAAAATTAAAGGCATAGGTAGATGTCTAATTAAGCTTGATGATGGCACTACCATTATTGTTCATGATGTTTTATATGTAGCATAAATATCTAATTCCATTCTCTCTATTGGTTAAATATATAATAAAGATAATAGGATCTTATTTTAAAATAATTAATGCATAATCTCTAATGAGTTTGGCATTGTTGCTAAGATCCCCATGATGGAAAATAAGATGTACTACCTTGGAGCTATTCATTCAAAGGAAGAAGGTGCAAATTCTTCAAATTTTGTTGTTGCTAGACTTTGGTATCAAAGACATGGGCATGCCTCTTACTCAAATCTTTAGAAGTTGATGAAGAATCAGGCTACCATTGGAATGGAATTCTAGAACTACCATAAGAGATGTTCAAATCATGCATGTTTTTGAAGAAAAAGATTCTATTACATACAAATCACAATGAAAGAAGATTAAAGCCATTGGAGTTGCTACACATAATTGTTGTAGGTCAACTTCTTACTATTTTAAAAAATTTATGTAAATATTTTTTAGTGACAAATGATGATTTTTCAAGACATACACGAACATATATTTGCATGCTAAATATGAATTTTTTTTGGAGATTTTCAAAATTTTAAGAAGTAAGTGAAAATAATTTTTTTTATAAAATTAAAATCATTATAAGTCATCTTAGATTTTTTGGTTATGTTTGTTATGTAAAAATCCCAAATACACCTATGGGAACATTTGATGATAGAGGTAATATGTGTGTCATTTTTCATTATAATGCAAGGTCCAATGAGTATAAATATTTTGACCTCATGTAAAAAATATGATGTTCTACAAGTATGATTTTTAATGATTAACTTCTTCTACATCCAAAAAAATATTCAAGAGGAGTAGCAGCCTACATCAATTCTAAGGATTGAAAGGGATCATTCTTCTTCACTATTGCGAGATACAAATTTTAGGCGGAGATTCATAAGGAGTCTAGCTACAATCAATATAGCTTTTGTAGTACTTCATCAAGTATCTTCAAATGTCCAAGAAGATTTACAAGATCAAGTATATAAGAATGCTATGAGGAAGAAAAATAATGATAGCATTAAAAATAATAGTTTTTCTTTGATAGAAAAGCCTAGAGGGAAGAAAGTAATTGACACTAATTGGATATTTAAAACTAAATTTGATGAAAGAGGGAATGTTGTTACCTATAAAGCGAAGTTGGTTACAAGAATATTTAAGGAAAGAAAGCACATAGATTATAAGAAGATTTTTGCCCTTGTTGCTACGTTTAAAACTATTAAGTTGATGACTTATATTACTACCACATATTAATGTAAAATTATATTAAATGGATGTAAACCCTACATTCTTGAATGACACACTTGAAGATGATGTTTAAATATTCTAGTTTAAAAGATTTGATGTTCAAGGATAAGAAGGTATGGTTTTAAAGTTTCACAAGCCACTTAATGATCTCAAGAAATCACTAAGGGCTTGATTCCATAGAATCAATCATTTCATACCTAAAAATTTCTATAAGACTTGTATGTTTAATCCTAATATTTATTTTAAACATGTTGATTCTCTTATAATCATGATTTCTTTTTATGTTGAAGATGTAGTCTTCCTATCAAATTTTGAAAAATTAATTTTAGACTTCAAAAAACACATGAAACTTGGTTTGAGTTAAAGGAACTTGGAGTCCTAAAATATTTTCTAGGGATTTAAGTAGATTAAGATCAAGAATGCATCAAGGTGCATTAATATAAATTTGTTAAATCCATAGTTTAAAATTATAACTTGAAGGATGCAAGGGAAAAATTCACTCCTCTCTCTCCACATTGTAAACTCAAAAGAAAAGAAGATAGTCCATTTGTTAAGACCTCTTTTTATAGAGACATGATTGAGTCCTTGAGATTTCTTTGTTACTCAAGGTCTAATCTATAATTTTTAATCTCCTATTTATCAAGATTCATGAAGAAGACAAGGCAAGTATACATGAATTCCTTGAAGCATGTGTCAAGGCATGTTAATTGCACTCTTGAATACTTCATAAAATTTATGAAAGATTATGGTAACTTCTATGTGTATAGTGGCTAATCAGGGACGAGATGAAGAAAAAAGGAAGTCTATAAATGATAGTATAATCTTCCATGGGACCAATCCTATTGATTGGAAAAGTAAGAAATAAACTTTAGTTACAATTTCATCATGTGAAGTAGAATACATGGTCATGGTATATTATGTTTAGCATGTTATTTATTTGAAGAAGCTCATGACTTAGTTGTGGTTTCATATCATCTTGCCCATTGATATCTACATTAACAAAATAGTAGCAATTCAATTTTCCAAGAAGCATGTCATATATAAAAGGTCCAAATATATACACATAAAGTTCTATTTCAACAAGGTTGAATTGAAGAAAGGAAACATCTTACCCAATCATGTCTCCATCCATGATCAAGCTATTGATTTATTCACCAAGTTACTCAAAGGATTTAGAGTGGACTAATTCTTAAAAATAATTGTCATAATTGAAGATCAAGATCACTCCACATATTATATCCTAAATGAGAAAATATTAAAAAGTTTCTTGGATGATCATGTTTTTCATGTTCTTTTCTTATGTGTTCAAGTTCATAGGTTATAAAACCATGAGTAGAAAAAACTCTAAATTTTTGGATACCATGAGTTATGGTGATAGATCACAAGTATAATACTAGTTATGATGTATTTACCTTATTTTGAATGTTCATTCATGAGGTAACTATGGATTGTGGTTACAATTTTGGATCAATCATGAGTTAACCATAAGTCATGGTTGATACCATGAGAATACCATAGGTCATGATGAAATCATGGTCCTAGATCACTAGTGAACCATGGGTTTTGATGTAAGAAAATATAAAAACTGGGATATCATGGCTTGTGGTGAGCTCATGGATTGAGAAACCTATAATATCATGAGTTGACTATGAGTCATGGTAAAATTTTTACAAATTAGAAATTAATGAACTTGATGTTCTTAGATTGTCCTTAAGGAATTCTTTAATTTGAAATCATAATACTTACAATACATTACTATAGATGATAACAGATTTGAGAAAATTAAAGTGAACCCTTTCACCTTCTATTATGATGAACATAAAGGGGATAAATAAATATATGACCTATTAGGATGGAGATCTAGATTAAAAACCTCTTGATCTTAGTGAGGATGGAATTTAATAGAAAAGAAAATAATGTGAAAAGAAAAATTGGAGCTTTAGAAAGTTGAAGAAACAACTCAAAGAGAAAATTCACATCAAGCTTTTCTTTCACTAAAAAAATCAATTACATCAACGTACGATCATCAAATTTATAGAAAAAGATAGGGGCCATACTTGGGATTAATCAAAAGTCATTTCCAAATTATAAAAAGTGAAAAATACTGTAAAAAATGAATGACTTGGGATAAAAATAAGTACATTTACTCATCAATTCATTTTAATAAATTAAAATTTAATTTTTATTCTTTCTTAAAGTGTTGAAAAAAAATGCACTCTTGTATTTTTTCTCCCTTATTTATCTACTTGTAAGAATTTAGCATGATGCATTATCTCTAATAGTCCCTCATGAAGTGTGAAATGCATTTTATTTCTAGTCTTCTTATCTAGATTCTTGAAAATTCTTAATATCTACACCATGGAAAAGGTACTTATTCATTTAATGTAATAAATTTTTGGTTCTTAATTCCATAAATCAATCATTAGATTATACATGTTCAAGCTTAATGTTTCTATTCTTCACTTCTTAATGAAATAATGGTTGATGTCAATATGTTTTGATTTCTTATGAAGCACATGTTCATTTGATAATTGGATGGAAGCTATGTTATTACACAATAGTTTAATAGGAAGGTTAACTTGAAATTATAAATGTTTCATAAGTTTCTTGAGATAAAGGATATGTTATATGCACTTATCTATAGCTATAAATTTAGGTTCATATGTTGAGAGACTAATTAATGTTTATTTTTTAATTTCCAATATATTGCAGTGTCTCCATGGTATATTATCACTTTTGATGTAGATTGTATATCATTATGATCTCATATCCTATTAGCATATATATGGATATGAAATTGTACATTCCCTTTGGTATATATGAGTTTATCATTTTTTCCTTTAATATATCTCAAAAGATATATATGAGTATTAAAAGAACTTTACCTTGGTTCTTGCATGAATTGTGATAGGTGGGAGAAAGAAAAATCAAGATATGATCTTGTGTGACATAGGAATATGAGAGTTCCAATGATGCTTCTATCTTGAATTACATCTACAACAGGTGTACTATCCTTATATTAAACCTTTATATTGTGAGGAAGTAGAAACATCATGACTTTTTCTTTGCTATTTTAATATTTTTCCAACTTGGATGAATCCTACTTAGTTTGATGAGCTTTGACTTCTTCCTTGTCTTGGTTAACTTAAATTCGAAGAAAATATTTTAGTTCTCTTAAGTATTTCATCTCGAATTTACTCTTCAAATCAAACTTGAATTCTTCTACTAGTTTATTGTTTGTTAATGTGAAGACAAGATCATTCACATATAGTGAGATTATGAAAAAATCTATGTTATCATGTTTTTAGCAAAAAGTGAACTGAAAAATATAAGATCAATATCCTATTTTTAGTATATAGTCATTGATTCTATAAAACCATGCCCTAAGAGCTTACTTTAATTTATATAAAGCTTTATTTATTTTTCATACCTTATCTTATTTTTCTTTGATGATATGTCCTTTAGGTTAATAGATGTAGACCTCATTATTAATGTTGCAATTAAGTAAGGCTAAGTTCACATCCATTTAATTAAGTTTAAGATAGTGATGGACAACATGTAAAGGATGAGTTTTATTATTTTAAACCTTGCTACTACTACAAATATCTCCATTTGCATAGCCATTTGCAATCTATGAATTTTTATCCCTTTGAGTTTGTCCACAAGCCCTTCAATGTTCTTCTTAAGGATGAGTTTGTACTATTCATCTATAACTTTCTTCCATTCTCTATTCTTTAAAGCTTCTTCTATATTTGATGGTTCTTGCCCAAAAGCTAAGTAGGTAATGTTAATTATGACATTTGATCTTATTTTTCTTCTTTCAAAATTTGTGTTTATAATTTGATCATATGGATTATCTCTTTCAATCAAAGCATTCATTTTGGTTTATGGTTGGATCTCTTTTTCATATTGGAAGAAGTTTGAAGTTTCAAGATTATCTTATAGAAAAAAGACATCTCTTGATAAGTACTTGACAAGCCAGCCAAAGTTTAGTGCTAAACCACCTTAATATTTAACTTCATTTTAAGATTGTCTCCTTGTGTATTACTAACCCACAAGTCGTATTTGTGGAGGAATGGTTTGAAAGTCAAAAGTATCATCAATAAAAATAACAATTAGATCTGAATTCAATTGAGAATTCCACACTTATGACTGTCACTCATAAGTAAAATTAACAGAACTTCATCTTCTGAAAATAGTTGATTAAACCATATTGAAATTACAAAAATTTATCACAAATATAGAAGATCACAAAGGATATGTCACCTAATTTGTGGTTCTGATTTTTTATCTCCACAATGTAACAACTTCATAGCCTTCATACATCAATGGTTGTTGACTGTTACAAAGTATCAACAATCTTCCTTAATAGTTTTAATACAAAAGGAGACTTGATTTAGTGTGGGTTCTCTCTTGAGTTTTTCATGCCCCTTTGATTCATAGTTGAGGTTCTTATTTATACTCAAAATGGATTTACAATAATATATATAAATAATCATTTTGAGAATAGATTAGTATAAAGGAATTTCATAACAATTGATTCAAGACTTATGGAACTAAATCACCAATTCTAGCATCTTCAACTTTCAATTAATATCTTGATTTCTTCTTGAGACTTTTACTTCACTTAAATCCATGTTATCAATCATATTGTAGCCACTATGAGGATTGATATAATTAATATCGATCTCCATCACTCCCACAATGTTTTGTGATACATAAACTTAAAAGAGAAGTTAATTCTTATCGATTTATTTTGTCAAAATTGATTATCTTCAATAGATGAAAATAATAATAAATAAATAAAAATACTAGTTTGTAATGTTAGAAACTAGAGCAATTCAGGGTTTAACAATACTATCTTTACTCAATAGAGTCATAGGAATTATATCTCTAAGTCATATAATAATATCCAAGAAAAATGCATTTTTTCTCTGTCATCCGTCTTAATTAGAAGTTACTTTGGTATCTTGACATAGTAATGACATCCAAATATCCTAATGTAAAAAATGTTTAAAACTCTTTTATGAAATAGCTCATCTGAATTTTTTTTCTTATTATTATTGTTAATAATTCTATTTATAATATAGGTTACCATAGTTAAAGCCATACTCCAATAGCTATTAGAGAGATTAGCATGTTTAAGGAGACATCTCATCATATATTGTAACATTCTATTCTTCCTCTCAAAAGTTCCATTACATTGTGGATTATATCCATAGATGGTTTAATAATAGATACCTTCTTTGATATAAAAATTAATGAATATTTTATCAATAAAATTTTCTCATCTATCTACTAGAATATTTTTATGATTAGATTTTTATTTTTTACCAATATAAAGAATTCTTCAAACTTTTTTAAAGTTTTGTCTTTATTTCTAAGATTTTAGGTCCATGTAAATCTAGGGTAGTCATCTATCATTATAAAGAAATAATTTTCTCCTCTAAAAGTGATTGACACGGGGCCTACAAGGTTCATGTAGATGAGATGTAAATATTTTTTGGATCTTTGCATAGGATTGAAGTGAGATGAATCTTGGATGCAAACTTTGCATTTAACTTTTTGAATGTCTCTAATTTTCATGTCAATAACTTTGTTCATGTTTTTCATTATTTCTATATTGGAATATGATATGTGTCCAAGTATTTTATGTTAAATGTTTTCCTCTTCATCTTGAAACTAATGGTCTTGATCCTTTTTCACTTTTGTGATGCTAGTACCTTTGCTTTGTTGAGAAGAGTTTATCTAATTAATGGTTTTTTTGTAATTTTGCTGATTTTTTATTATATGAATGAGATTTCCCTTTAGTTTAAAGTGCTCATAATTTAAATAATATATTTTATTTCTATGTGCTCTTATTTTGTAGATCCATTTATCATTTAATTTTCTTATGATGCATATTTTACTTTCAAAGCTAACTTTAATGCCTTTGTTTGATATTTGTCTTACTAAAAGCAATGAGTTGGATAGATATGGAATATAGTATACATTAGAGATAGTCAATAACTTATTTTTTATAAGTTTTAAAATATAATCTTCCACATATTCTATGTCAATAAATTTTCTATAATCAATTTTTATCTTACCAATCTTGTGGGATTTGTAGTTGAGAAGATATTCTTTGTAGGAAGTCATACGATTAGAATATCTACTATCAGTGATTCAAGTGTCTTAATTAATTGCATTAATAATATTTAGATTAGAGTCATTGTCTTGACCAAATTTTCCTTTAGTGTTAATACTTTTTTTTAACTTGTATTTTTTTTCTTTATTCATCTAATGATAATAAAGGGGATGGAGAAAAATACATGATCTATTCGGATGGAGATCTAGGTTAGAAACTTACAACTCTTATTAAAGAAGAAATTGGATAGAATAAAAAATAATGTAAAGATAAAAAATAGAGCTTTAGAAAGTTGAAGAACTAACTTAAGAGAGGAGATTTACATCAAAATTCTCTTTTACTTAAAACAATAAATTACATGAATATCTGGCTATTAAATTACATCATAAAGAAATCGTTTTCATATGTTGAAGATGAATACTAATAGGTAAACATTGATCTATTATATACAATTAAAAATATATAAATTTTTTGATAAGTAGAGACATCCTAAATTTTTCTCATTTTTCTCATCTAAAATTGCATTGATAATTTCATTCTCAAATACTTGGTAAATTTTTTATATAAGTACCATATTATATTCCTACACCCCAAAAGATATAATCCAACTAGAAATCTGATGAGTAGCAAGGTACCCCTATGCCCAACCTTACAAATCACAAGTGTTTTCACATGATTCAGTCAAATTTTGTGGATGGGACTAGTTGTGCATCTAGATCGTTATGCCTTGATTATAATTTGTTGTCTTCCCACTTGGACTAGTGGTAGCTTTGTCACATATGGTTTAGTCCAAAGTGAGTCATATGATGATTTATGTTGTCTAGCCCTATGCTACTCCTCATGATAATAAAGAGATTAATTAATTAAGCTAATTAATAGTGGAAAGTAAAATCTATACTAGCCTATGTGTGATGACTATCCATTTCTAATCATGCATGCACACCTTAGAATTCATTTAAATACTACTAGTATTACCAAGTGTACATCACTAGGCATACCAAACAATACACTACTGAGCTACCAAGTAATTACACTCAAGTACTTGCGATTAGTTGTACTCATTATGCTTAATGACAAAAACACGAAAGAGAAAAAAATGGAAATATTAAGTAAGGAAAATGGTAAATGACTAAAACATTAAAAATAATAATAAATCTAAGTGGATGCTACAATGATGAAAGTAATCTCAATCTTTATTTCTAGTCATGTAACATGTCCAAGTACATCACACTTGAATAAGGATGTCGTACAATTACTTAACATCATACTACAAGCATGCATTGAAAGACAACAAAACTTGGAATCAAAAATATATGAAAATGATATCTAAAATCTATCAACCATCTCCCAACCATGCATCTAAGTGTGGTATTTATAAGATAGCATGGAAGGGGTGATATCAGATGCTTGACATTGAAGGTTGCGCTCCAATATCAGATACCCAACATCATGGCCCCAATATTAGATATCCAATTTCAGGGTTATGAAAAACATAACTCATCATACCCCCATGATTGAATAAAAACTCATACTTGAGTTAGATAAAATGAGAAACAAGCTCTTTACATAATATTAAGAAGGTATCAGATTATTAACTAACTTGACTAGACACACAAATTGACTTTTACATGCCACAGTGGTGTTTTAGAAAAACTATGGATACAACATGATAAGACACAAAATTTGGAATCTCATGTAGTTCCTAAAGGTGGTGGCTCTTCCATTAATCACTTCCCTTTATCATCAACCTTTTGAAATTTGTAGTGGTTGAGGAGCACCTACAACTTTTCTTCCTCTATCCTTGGGTCATGTACCTAAAACATCACTAAATTTGGACTATGGAATTTCAACTACAAATTTTGGAAAAAACTAGGAACTATGCTCAACCCCTCTATAGAGTGTAGAGACTATAGTCTTCCAAAGCATACTTAGTTGGAGGGAAAAATCTTGAAATTTTGCCTAAGTGTTAAGACTATGCTCTCCTCCAAGCACACCATTCCAGAGCGTAGATAGCATAGTCATGAAAAGTGTAGTTAGTAGAAGGCTAGTTTTTGCAAATTTTGCTAAGTGTTGAGACTACACTCAACCCCAATTGAGAGCATAGTCAACCTCTAATGGAGAGCATAGTTAGTAGGAGATTAGCTTCACAAATTGTTTCAAGTGTCAAGACTATGCTTGCCCCAAGTTGAGAGTGTAGTCAACCTCCCAAGGAGAGTGTAGTTTATAAAAAATCCATTTTCTCATAGATTCCACCAATATTAAGACTATGCTCAATCCCAACCTAGAGCGTAGTCATCCTTTAGTAGAGCATATTTAGCAAAATACTTCTTCTTTATATTCTATTTTACCCCAAAATTCTAACTACACTCAAGCCCATGTAAGAACGTGGAGAGCATTGTCCTACAAAGCATATTCTTTGAGTTTCGTTTTTTAGGTACCTCATAGTCCTTTTGGTGCACACACATGTGGTTGGGAACATAGTCATAGTCTCACAATCCTACAGAGTCTAGCAGAGCACAACAAAGTGCAATGCCATCAATCCCATCAATAGACCACATGAATAGTGACTATGTTGAGCATAGTCCTAGCCATCCCATCTATCATGTGGTAGCCATCCTTAATTTCCTACTAAAAATAATTCTATAAATACCTACATCTTCAACACAATAAGGGTTGGACCTTGTATATGATCAAGGTCATATTGGTGAACAAGAAAAGAGGTGAAGTTTTAGACCACTGTAGATCCCTTGTAGCCTAGAAGAACATTACATCTAGCAGTACACCACTGCAGCCAACTCAGTAGATGTAGACACCTCAATAGGACACTAGTCTTCATGGATAGATACCATGGGGACTATGACTACATTTTCCACCTATGCCTACTATACATGGCATACCCTCTAACCCCCTCTTGGTGTTAACTATGCTCAATCCCATTTGGAATGGAACTTTGTTTAATTCTCTTCATTTCTTTGCATTTTCTACACTTTCTTTGCATTTTTTTCCATTTTTACTACATAGACATGCTTGAACTATACTTAGGTAGTGGTCCTCACATGTTGACTTCATCTACCTCACTAAAATCCTTGACTATGCTCACCCCCCTTGGTTCCTGTGACTATGCTCAACCCCACTAACATCACAAGTACCATAAACATAGCTTGCATCCTTAGCACCATCTCACATCAATAATACAGCTAACCATTTTGTGCCCCTATTTCATTAGGTAAGTCCCTATTCAATTAGCCACACCATTCATGGCACCCCATATCTACCTCCAGTAGACCCTTGCATGGATTCAAGTTTAGACTGTGCACCTATGAACTTCAATGTTTCAACTGTTGAAATTTTTAGTCATTATAGCTTTTGGTGCTAAAAGAAGGGTAGGAACACTTTTTTCTACACTTTATTATGGTTATCTTGTATTCTCTCTACATCAAAATTGCTAGCTTTAGGCCAGCATAGACCATAATATCTCTATGGACCTACTACGTGTGTAGCAGTAGCTAGATCTTAGGCCAACATAGGCATTGTCTACTAACCTATTAGTGTAGATTGAACCTTGTAGTCAGTTCCCTCGATACCTTGCATAGCAACCCACATCACACTCATTTCCACTTCCTACTAAAAACTTGTGTATTTTTAGTTGGAGCATAGTCATCTCCAATGTAGCCAATGTAGTTTGCTCTCCAACATGGAGAGTGTAGTTAGCATAGTCTACTCTCCGGTGTGGAAAGTGTAGTTAGCATAGTCCACTCTCCAATGTGGAGAGTGTCATCAGCATAGTTAGTGGTGTTAGTTAGGATAGTATTAGTTTTAGCATAGTCCATAATGTTTCATGGCTAGAAACCCCTGCAGTTCCGTCTTGTAACTTAATCTACAACCATGAACCCAGATCAACCTCTGGTGTCAATTTTGAATGCACTCAACACTCTACCCATTCAATAGGAGATCAAGATTGATGATCCTAGGAGTCTTATAATGGTAGGATGAAGGAAATCCCTTAGGTTACATGGTCAAGACCTAGAATACACCATGCTAAGAAATGAGTAGTACAACTTCATATGTGCAAAGATTCAAGTAGGGTTATCTGTAGACTACTTCAACATGAAGGCAAAACAAAACTATGAGCTAATCCACCAAGATGGATGGAATTATATCCCCTCCTTGTTTGATATCATCCCACTCACAAAAACCTACCACTAGTTGTTAGCCCAGCTCATTTGAGCAAGTGAGCATGACATAGGAATGGACTATGAGGGAGTCCTATAGGAGGAAAAGGATGAGTTCAAAGCTTGCTCCTAGCATAAGGGCTTCTTCCACATAGTCTTCAAATGAGTGATCCCTAGTCTAGCTCCTTCTTAGTCTCATCCACCCATTCGCCTCAAAATGGTCATAGTGCCAATATCACCTCCCCACATTGCCAAGCCTGGGTCAACGCATGAGACACAACACACACATTATGACATAGTGGCTCCCTTTGAATCACCCTTTTGTGGCATCATTGCAACTCATTCAACCATCTCTACCTGTAGTAACTATATCAACTCAACCATGCATCCACACAAGGCCCATCTCTAGGCCGCAAATGACATAGGCATCCTATGTCTTTCCTATTTCATCGATGCCCCTAGAATCATCCTAGCCTATGCATGTGTTGCTTGTCCTAATTACTATCCCCATGGCATAGCCAATGCATAAAGTGCATTGCCAAAACCTACCACCAGGCCATGGGCCACATAGCTAGTCTAACAATAGATGGCATAAACAACATAGCCAACTAGAGTGTCTCAAAGCTTAAACCAAGAATTCTAGATGATCCCAAGCTTGACAAAAGAGGTGAAATGACTCAAAGAAACCTCTTATGAAACTATTAAAGTGGTGGACTTCTACCAAGATGACCTTATAACTCTCTTCTATTTGAAATGTCACTGCCTCAATTCACCAAATATAATGGTGAGGGAGACCCCAATGAGCATATGGTCATGTTTAGGTTAGAGTGCTTGCTATTGTAAGCATGGCCACATTCCATCACATGTGTGTTCATCATGTCATTGATTGGAAAAGAGTTAGATTAGTACCATGCACTTCCTGGAGGCTCTATCTCCTCTTTGGAAGACCTCTTAACCCAATTTGTAATGCAATTCAAATACAACTTGAAGCCAAAGGTAACCTTAGACTAGCTAATGCAAGTCAAGAAAGTCCACTTAGAGCTTGTGTAGAAATTCATTCAATGTTAGAGTTCCTCAGTATATGAAATATGAGAGCCAATACTTAAAGAACATCTCCAAGCCATATTCAAGGGAGTAATCAATGACTTTATAAAGTCAAAACTATATTACTTGGGCCTACAATCTTTAAGCCAATACTTTGCTCAAACCAAAAGCATAGAATATGTAGCAAAAGTTGGCAAGGACCTAGCCTATGTGGCCTACAAGAACTAGCATGCAAGGAGAAACAAAGATAAGGGAAAGTAGAATGAAATGGTTGAAACTATAGCCAAAGAAGCTAAATCAACCAACTAGGGGTAGACAGCTAGGTAGCCCAAAGCCCTGACTAATAACAAAGCTACCAACTCTAGTGCTAAGGTAATTAACCAGCCTACATCCTTGGTGGCCACAACACAAGTTGTCCAAAGAGCCAACTTTGAGTGTAAGGATCATCCTAAGTATACCTCATTTCCACTAAAGCCTTCAAAATTGATAGATGTAGCAACCAAAAACATTAGTGGCTAGAACACTGAGAGGTTGTTGGGCATATAGCCTAACCCCAGATCCACACGAGGGCCATCTTGGAGAAAATGGAAATGGGGTGCCCTGAATGGTTTAGTCAATCAGGTAGGGACTTAGTTAATGTACAATAACCTTTCATTAATGTTTATTTTAATATGTTATGCATGGAGATTGAAGTGCAAAAAACCACCACACAAAATAGTAAAAGTGTAGCAAAAATGTGTAACTTAAGCAATGAATGTAAATCGATAGATAGTGATGCAAAATATAGTGAGCTAAAAGGAAATGAGCTCAAGTGAGAGAATGCATTCCCCCAAATTTAGGAGATTTGATCTTCGTTTGGCTAAAGAAGGTGTACAATTGATGTGTAGTGTGGACAGGCATAACTGACAATGTAACGGTATGGTCACAGCTCCTTAACTACTACCAATGCCCTGCTAATAGGAACTAATGAGCTAGTGCTTTCTAGGCTAAGAGAGATCCCCACTACTGGGGTTTAATATTCATCAACCTACTACTTGCCAGTCTCTTTGCCAAAGCCAATCACCAAAAAGCCAAATGCCAAAATGAAAATCACAAGAAAGCCAAGTCCAAAAGACATCCTTTGAAGGCAACCCCTTGAAGATTGTTCACTAGGGCATTTATAGAGCCAGATGCAAGAGAGAGACATGGTTTGGATGCCACATGTCATGGGTCCCACATGGTGTAAATGTAAATGTGGCATACTACCATGTAGTGCTACACTGCAGTGTTACATTGGCACGCTACACTACAATGTTATGATAGATGTGAAACTTGCTGAGCTGTGACCATACCGTTCAAACTACATGTGCTGAAATCAAGGGAACTACCATGTTTTTATAGAAAATGAAAAGTGGAGCCAATGCTCTACAACTACGTCTTCCTCCTCTTATAAGTAGGGTCAAGCATTGGGACAATTTTGGGAATTAACAGGGGGTGAAAAATAAAGAAAAACTACTGATCTTGTCTATTGAAGAGATGTTGGAGTAGAAATGACCATTTTCGATGAGTTCTAGACCTACTGGAGATGTCTTGGGGCTTCCACACAAGTGTTACACTACCTACACTACCTAGCATATTGGTGTAGTGTAAACACCCACATGCTATATTGTGCTATGCTACATAGCATAGTGTAGCATAGCTACCAGCCTTGAGTTAAATCTTTCCTAAAAATTGAAAACACACCTTTGAGGCTTGGCTAGGGAAGTAATTTCTGCAATTGACAACCCTTCCTTTCATGTTGAAAGGTCCTAGGACTTGCAAAGTTCATCCTTGGGACACTTAAGTGCTTCATTTCCCTACTACCCTGTGCTATGTTGTGTACCGTAGCACAGTGTAGCAACCAGTGTGACATGAATCCTTGCTTTATTTGCAATTCTTTGTCAAGAAATTTTTCTTGGAACCCAGGGGCAAAGTGGGATAGGTTGTCTTAGAGGTCAGAGCATGGCCAAGTGCAATTCTTTTGCTAGAAACACTTTATGGAGGACCTTCATGCATTTTGACCCTACTACATTGTGCTATGCTACATAGCGTAGCACCTAGTTTGTCCTGAATTTTAACTCACTTTGCAAACATTTTGTCATGGGATTTTAGTAATGTCCTTGTATGGCAGCAGAGCAAGCATGTTTGATGGTTGAAGCATGGGCAATTATGTTTGCTTTGTCAAAACAATCTAAGCGGAGGCAATGCCACATGAGCACCCTACTATGTTGTGCTATGATATGTAGAATAGCACTCAAATGAAGATGATTTATAATAAAATTTACCAGATTCTCCTGTGTCATGTTGAGTATGCTTCAAGGATGAAAAGGGGCAGGTGTCTCAGAGGGCTGAATCATTGTCAATCTACATCTTGGGTGTCTATTTAGTCTCCACCTGTCCTGCTATGTTGTGTAGTGTAGTGTAGCATAGTAAGTATCCTAATTAGAAAACTTGTTGAACTATTTAGTCCATCCTAAATACTTTTGACAACTCCTAGCATGGTCCCTGGGTAGACTGTCAACCAGGTCATGTGTCAAGCTGGGCAGGCTAAAGAGTGTAGCAAGCTTGTTAGCTTGGGAGATTGAAAATTTTCCAGACTGTATGGTCTACCCCTAGTTCCTCTTTTATGTAAACTAGCCTCCTGGTTGGATGCTATGTTGACTATGCTATAGAGGGTGATAGGTAGGCATGGAAGTGGCTTTGTAGGCATTAGGAATTCCAAGGTGTCATGTTATCTACATAATCCAGTGTGACACTATGCTTGCAGAGATCCTTTCCCCAAATTTTTGGACTGTGCTGAATCATGAGAGTCATGAAATTAATGGTATTTCAATAGCCCCTATTTGTTGACATCTAAAGGATTTGGCCGAGAGATGTTGACAAAGAATACAAAACACCATGAAGAACAAGATGCCAACACGGTTCTTTAGTGCCCGCTCGAATGATGCTTTGCTATGTTTGAGAGTACTTGGAGGAAAATGTAGGGTAGGGGGCAAGGGATAGATTTGATAAAGTAGGGTTAGGGAAGAAAAAATGCAGAATGCAACATCATGAAAAACTATTAGCATAGTGTAATCCCTCGTCAGAGTGCTTATGATGGAATCAACATGCATGGGTGTCTAGTTTCTTTTTGGATTTCAACCTCTCATCAAAGTGCTTGGAGATGGTTAATCCATGGCTAAAATGATTGCAAAGTAGCTTTTTTGCTAGTTGTTTTAGACACTTGTCTCATTTTTTTCCTTTTGGTGTTTTTTTTCTACACACCCATGTTCACTTGAAGAAAACCTTATTTTTGCTGTAGGATAGGTGTTTCCTCCCCAAGATGGGTTATGTTACATACATGTGGGGCTTTGACCTACCTACAGATACTTCCCATGGGATGAGTTACATTATGTCCATCATGGACTTCGCAGTTGGACATGTGAAAGGGCTTTATGTGCATCAAGAAATCTTGTGAAGAGGATATGAGAAATCATGGGTATAGGGAATGGCAAGTAAGTTGGCTGAAAGGTAGAATAGGATATGCACTCTTAAGTAGCTAAACTAATTAGAGCAGCCACTTTGGAATAATGTAGTGTCTTGCTCTCGTGGTGAAAAACATCTCTAAATGATGACATCTTGGCTTTTATCCTACAAACACAATAGAGAGAAGACTAGAAAAAACTACCATCAAGTGGAGAGCAAAGTCCTACTTGCTCAGGACACTATCAGAGTGGGAAGTTTTGTCTGACATGTGCAATGTCCAAAGCAAGAAGGCTAGTATAGGTTTCGACTATGGTAGGCTGGAAAATTTCAACAGCCTTGCCAAAAATGGCCATTGAAGAGGCTAGGAGCAATGAAGATGCAGGTGCTCAGGATTCCTCACCAAAGGCAAACATCATGCGATCCAGCTACTAGGTGAGAAGCCTAACAACTAAATGTCCTTTTGAACTTTAATTGTGATGAGGGTTGGAGGATGGCAACCTTGTGGCTGGGCCACAATAGTGCTGGGACTCTAGCACCAAGTGTTGACAGTAAGAACTATGACCAGGATGATTTGTTGTGGTAGTGGTAGCTCTGAAAGGTTAGCAAGATGTTAATCAACATCTTCGGAAGATCAACAAGATGCCAGGGACAATGACATTGCATGTGTCCTAGAGGGTTTTTCCTTGACGATGTGAACTTCGTTCTAGAATTGCAACATCCCATCCCATGTTGTTTAAGAAGCTCAAAAGTGTGCATGCTCACTTGTTCATAGGGTCATACATGTGAGCTGGGAGGTGTTGCACTATGAACCTAGTTTAAGGTCTTAGTAGACCGTCAGATGTGCTAGTTTAAGGTTCTAGCAGACCGATGTCCTAGTTTAAGGTCCTAGTAGATCACTATGCTAGTTTAAGATCCTAGTAGGCTGCTGTGCTAGTTTAATATCATAGTAGATGGGGGATGGCTAGTGTAAGATCATAGAAGATCATGCTATGGGTGCTAGTTTTATGTCGTGGCCCAAAGACATGCTATGCCAGTTTAACGTCATAGCAGATGTTCTATGTCAGTTTTATGTCATAGCAGATGAGCTGTGATAGTTTATAGTCATAGTAGACTAGCTATGATAGTTTTACATCTTAGTGGATGTTTGTCTTACCTCGTTTCACGTTTGGTGTGATCCTTCATGTTAAACGTAGTATGGCTTAAAGTACAAGTGGTTAACAGGATTCGCAAACTCATTTCCATCTACATCAGCCAACTGGAATCCCCCATTTTCATAGGCTCTCGTGACTATGAAAGGGTCCTCCTAGTTGGTTGATAATTTGCTTACGGGCTTATGAATGACCTTGAGAACTAAGTCCCCCTTTTTAATTGGTCATTAATGTAAGTTGTAGTCATGCTTTTTCCATTGTTTGTATTGGTACCATTCGATGTGACAAAGTATTTGGGCATGCTCCTCCTCTACAGAGTCAAGATCAATGATCCTTGATTCATTATTTTGAGCCTTGTCCACAATGTTTGAAAGAATCATCTAAAGTGATGGAACTTGCAATTTAAGAGGTAACACTGCTTCAGATCTATAAATTAGATTGTATGGAGTCTTACCTGTAGTTCTTATGCATGTCATATGGTAAGCCCACAACACATAGAGGATTTGTTCATGCCATCATCTCTTGCCATTGATAAGCATATTTTTCAAAAGTTTGATAATGACCTTGTTGGTAGCTTCTACTTGGTCATTCTCTTGGGGATAGTATGGTGATAAGAAAGAGTGTTTGATACCAAGACTCTTGTAAAAATTTTTGGTTTTTGCACTGCTAAATTGTGGCCCATTGTTAGTAACAATGGTTATGGAAAGGCCAAACTGTGTTACTATGTTATCCAGAATGAAGTGGCAAACCTGTTGAGATGTAGTCTTTCTAAGGGGAATAGCTTATACCCACTTTGTAAAGTATTCAGTTGCGGTAATAATGAAACTATGCCCTAAAGAAGACTTAGGTGTAATGGGCCCTATGATATCTAGTCCCCAACGTTGGAAAGGCCACATGATCTATGTAGTATGTAATTTAGTAGGTGACACATGTATGAGGTTCCCATGCTATTGATACACATCACATGTTCTAACCTTGGCAATGCAATCTCATTCTATGCAAGGTCAGTAGTAACCTAAGAATTTTATTTTTTCTACCATAGCCCTAGTGGCTATGTGCCCTCTGTAACGATAGAAAACGTCGGCAGCTGGAAATACCGACCGAGGTTCCATGTATACAGTTTTAACCACGGATCCGCGCGTGGGCTATGCTGGAAAAAAGTGAATCCGCGGTGCCCTGAATAGTCTTGTTGATCAGACAGGGACTTATGGGTCAGTAAAATGATGAAGATTACGGATCTTTGCGTGCTTCGATTTAATTCGAGGGATCGTGAAATAGGAGGAAAACGACGTGGATGGATCACTACGATGATAATGTCAAACACGCCAAAGAGATGCTAATCAGGAGAGAAATGCGTGATTTTCAAAGATCTATGTTTCGATTTTTGAAAGAATGTATGATTTGTATGTCACGTTACAATGGGAGAGACCCCCAATAACTTGATGCAAAAATGAGCACAAAACAACAAGGAAACTGTCCAAATAGAAGTCCAATCTACCTCATAGGCCAAAGCTGGGATGCAAGGATGGTCAAGCTCTGAGGTCTGCCGATCAACTGTTTCTGACCAGTAGAGTCAGCAAACTGGGCGAGACGATCTCGCAATCCTTGTTCTGCTTCTTTGCTTCGAGTATGTTCTGCTCAGGGTAGCAATCGCTAATGGAGAAATTCGTATCTTCCCCACAAGAATGGTCTCTCTTGTTGCTAAGGCTCAAGCGCACTGTGCTCTATTCTTGCTGAAGGATGGTGCTGTCGGCAATTGCCAAAATGTTGCTCTTTGTTTCTCTGCTCAAGGTGATAAGTGCTTCCTTGCTCAGAAAATGCTCTTGCCCTTTTGATTTTCTGCCTCCAAAAGTGATAAATGCTCTGGTGCTCAGAAAAATGTCTCTGCTTCTCTGATTTTTCCAACCCTTGTATCTTTGTCAACTGAGGTATTTATAGGCCGTGACGCTCCATGGAAAAGGCGTAACCCTGATGATGTGGGTCCCGGATATTTCGGGTTCCATTGACATGACCATTTTAAGTCAGACTGTGACTACGCACAACATGCTCGTTTGTGTGTTGTGTGTGTGAAGAGCAGGTACATGTTGAGTGTGCTTCAATTGCTTTCAGGCTAATATTACACTCATTCGCGTTGTGTTGTATGTATGAGCGTAATCCGGTATAAAAACAACAGGCTCAAAATTTTCTTACGCTCATTACGCAGCTGCACGTAATGAAGCGTAAACAATGTCTAATTTACGCTCACTACGCAGCTGCATGTAACGAAGCGTAAACAATGTCTAATTTACGCTTACTACGCAGCCACGCGTAACGAAGCATAAATAATGTTTAGCCTTAGTGATGAAATACGCAATGGTACGCACCGCCGTGTAACGAGCGTAAAGACAAGTTATCCATGTGCCACGAGAAAAAGTGTCGAACTATTATGCTTCTCTAGACTCTGCCTTCGACTATTTTGGAGCTTATTACACTCATTACGCTGCCATGCGTAATAGAGCGTAAACTTGTCCTTGAATAAAGCTGATGTGCGTTCTCTCTTGAATTGCAAATCTTCGCCTGAGGCCACCTTGTAATTTTCATGGTGTTTCAATGGCCCCTCTTTGTTGACGGTTAGAGGGCTTGCCCGAAAGACGTTGACAAAGAATGTGAAACACCGAATTGGCAGAAGCAAGAATAGCGTCCATCCATGGCTACTTAAGTGTTGCCCTGTCAACATGAAAGAGCAAAGTCGGAAGGTATGGGAGATAGAGGGATATAGCTGGAAATAGGTTTAGGGAAGATGCAAAATGAGTTATGATGGTAGGGGCATGAAATACGTTCGTACGCATAGAAATGTACGCTCATTTATGTCAACAGGAATGCTTTCAGATGAGCGTAGCGCATCAATTTGAGATTTCTTTGTTACAGATTGTAGCAGGAATGCTTGCAGAAGGAGCGTTGCACATCACTTTCTGCGATATCTCTGCTACAATATATGATTGCGTATGGATTAGATTACCGTGCAAGTATGAAAAATGGTTGTTTGCGTATATAGCTGGTACATACAGGAAGTGTATGATTGGGATGAAATGAAATGAGATAAGGACTAAGTGTGAGGGTTCAAGAAGGATAGGCATGCAGTTCCCAGTGCACAGGCAAGCTTGAGCAGCCACCTCAAGACGCTGTTGTCCTTCACCGCTCAGATGAATGCATCTCTGAATGATGTTTGCATGACAAGTAACCTACAACCATGAAAGAAGAAAGAGAGGGCACCATTGCTCTGGTGCGAGCAGGAGGCGAGGTTGTAGAAATGAGCGCTGTTTGATGTGAGATAAAGCGATCGGGCTGTAAAGAAGGGGCCAGAGCATGCAGGTGGAGGCGCCAATCCTGACGATTGGCCTAGCATATCTTCGCCAAGAGGCATCAGACATAGTGCACCTAATTGGTTGCATAAGGAACCAGCCAGATGAATTTGCGAAGCCGATGTCCGATAGCGATGATTGGCGGAGATTCCCGAGGCCGTTGTCGACGAGGATTTCGTCAGGGCTCCGACTGGTGAGGCTAAACTCTCAGAGGTACTACCACTACAGCGGGCGCGGTGGCGGCATCTCCGAGGGATCAGTAAGATGCCTCTTAGCTTATCTAAGGAATCATTAGGATGCCAGTGGGGTGGCGACGTTGGGACTGTCCCAGTATCCCACCCCGTTGGTTGTGCAGCTGTACAGAGGTCATCACGCTTGCCTAATTCGTATAGTAGTAGTCGATGATTCCCAGTTTTAAGTCCTAGTAGACTATTGTTGCTGTTTTTAAGTATCAGCAGACCATGGTCCTAGTTTAAAGTCCGGGCAGACCGAGCAATGCTAGTTTTACGTCGTAGTGGACGGTGTCTGGGCTACTTATGGTCCCAGCGGACCATGCTCTGGATGTCAGTTTTGCGTCATGACCCAGGGATAGATTTGTACTGGTTTTACGTCTCAGCAGAGGGCTACTTACCCGTGCCAGTTTAGCGTCGTGGCGGACGTGTGCAAAAGATGCCAGTTTTTCGTCTTGGCAGACCTGTAACACATTACCAGTTTTACGTCGTAGCGGACGGTTACAACTTGCCAGTTTAGCATCGTGGCAGACACTTGCAAGGCATGCCAGTTTCACATCGTAGCGGACGGTCAGTGCCAGTTTAACGTCGTAGCGGACACCTGGTGCCAGTTTTACGTCGTAGCGGACGAATACTGTCATACCTGATTACTCGCGCTGTAGATACTACTAAATGTAATACCACTTCAGATATACATAATTTACAGGGTTCGGTAGTTCATTTCCATTGATGTCTGCTAGTCTGAAAGCTCCGTTGCTATATGTGTCGACCACCGAGAAAGGCCCTTCCCAATTCATCGAGAACTTGCCTGCCAGCTCGTGCATGGCTTTGAGGACTAGGTCTCCTTTCTTGATCGGACGCTGCTGAAGGTTGTGATGATGCTTCTGTCTCTATTTATCTTGATATTTCTCAATTGTATCAAGAGCCTGTATCCGCTTCTCTTCTACTGAATCCAAATCCATTATCCGAGCCTCGGTGTGTTGAGCCTCATTTATAATGGTGGAGAGGACCATTCTCAGAGAAGGAATTTGCAATTCGAGAGGTAGCACTACTTTAGATCCGTAAACCAGACTATAGGACGTACTACCTGTAGCTGTCCTACATGTAGTACAGTACGCCCATAGCACATAGAGGATTTTATCATGCCACCATCTCTTGTTACTGTCGAGCATTTTCTTGAGCAAATTGATGACTATTTTTTTTGATGCTTCAGCTTGACCATTCGCCTGCGGGTAATAGGGGGAGGAAAAATACTATCTAATGCCTAGGTAATCATAGAAGGATTTGGTTTCCGCACTACTAAACTATGGCCCATTGTCAGTCACAATAGTCATTGGGAGACCAAATCTGGTTACTATGTTGTCCAAGATAAAATGGCAAACCTGTTGGGATGTGATTTTCCGCAGGGGGACAGCTTCTACCCACTTCATAAAATACTCAGTAGCAGTAATAATGAAGCTATGCCCTGCAGAAGATTTTGGCGTGATGGGTCCTATGATGTCCAGTCCCCATCTCTGAAATGGCCATGTTATCTACGTTGTATGCAATTCTGTGGGTGACACGTGGAAGAGGTTTGCATGACGCTGACACGTGTAACAATTTTTAACCTTTGTCAGGCAGTCTTTTTCCATGCGTGGCTAGTAGTACCCTAAGCGGAAAATTTTTAGGGCCATAGCCCATGGTGCTACGTGGCCACCGCACAATCCCTCGTGAACTTCGCTGACTATGTGTTGCGCTTGGTCTTTGTCAACGCAGGTAAGCAACACGCCATCAAAGGAGC
>MNCI01007047.1:354434-368339 GCA_015680685.1 Gnetum montanum | reverse complement strand
TCGATCACTCCCATTATTGAATAGCCATCAAGAACAGCGTACAGACCAGTCGGGCGTTAGTAGAGCAGAGGATGCAAATTGAACTTCTAGCTCAGAAAAGCCTGGACTAGAGGGATTACTGCGCCAGCGTACAGGAGTGGGGGCAAAAGGAGAAGGACCACAAGCACCTATATAAAAGAGAAAGCTCCGCTTATCGAAAACACTACCGCGATTCTGCCGTCAAAGCTCGATCCCTGGAGGTTTTCGTGGACACCATTGGAACGTCCGAAGCTTTCAAGAAGTTCAAAGAGTAGGTGACCATAACTGCGTCCCCGGAGAGGGCAATGGTTTTCCCTGGGAATCAGGCTACAATCCCTACCTTCTTCCCAGATCCACCCCGCTGGAGTAGCGTGGAGAAAGGGAAGGTGAAAGCTAGAGCTGAGTTAGGCGAGGATGTGTGGCTAGACCTGACGGAGGATGAGATTATGCAGCGCCTGTGGGCTAGCCTGGACAAGCTCCCCTTTGCTACGGAAGTAGGGCCGTCGCGAGTAAGTTTATGCATGACTTAGTCGGAAGGTTTTCTGGCTTGTGTTGTCCATTCTAATTTTTGATGTTATTTGGGTTTAGTTACCGGAAGAGGATAGGGAAAATAAGCCAGCTGAGGGGCTGGGAGAGGAAACAGAGGAAGCAGAGAAGGAACGCAATGATGAAGAGCGTTCTCCTGTGAAGCCAGTGCTAGAACGAGAGCCTCATGAAGGGGCAATCTTTCGTGAAGGCATAATTCCCAGAAACGATGGCCCACTGGAGGATGACCTTTTGGGGCTAGATCCAGAGTTAAGAGATACTGGTGACAGTGGTAGTAGAGGGAATGCGTAATTATTATTTATGCAAAATTTTATTGATGCAAGGTCAGGTTTTGTTCTGAATGACTGTTGACGAATTGTTGTAAAGTCTAATGGATATTTGAAATGTTAATTAGTTTGTTGTTTGACTTTTTATGCTTTTGTCTGCATCAGCATGAAAATATATGTTAAGGATTCTGTCTAAGTGATACTGATGGGACGTAATAACTAATTTAAAGCCATTGCAAGCCCGTTGCGTATTCCAGCGTAAATGGTTATAGTATGCGATACTGCGTTACTAGTTTAAGGCCATTGCGGGCCTGTTGCGTATTGTATAGCAAGCGTAAATAATGATAGTAGATAACTTCGGATGACTAGTTTAAGGCCGCTGTGGGCCGTTGCGTAACTACGTACAACGGTATGAATAGGTTGATTCTGTATAACTAGTTTAAGGCCGTTGCGCGCCGACTGCATAAATTGTAATGTAATCCTGTATAAACGCGTGAAGTAATGCGAAAGCGTAAATAACGCAGGTACGATAAAACACGCAAAAAGTGCAAAGCGTAAACACAGAAAGAAAATATAGCATAAAAGTATGTTGAAACAAAAGAAGCTGCTAAATGGGGAGTGTGCTAACTTACAAGAGAATGGTGGTGCACGCAGAAGACCATTGTTCAACCGTCAATACGCAATTGTCTCTTAATGGCCTTTGCGTTGAGCGTTGCGTAAGAGCAAGGAGGCTTGTGGTTTGACTCCTATACGCTGTCATCCGGAAATGGTAGGTCAACCCAAGCTAGACCGTCATCATTGTTGTTGGTTTGTTTAGGGGCTTGGAGATGGGACTGATCGTCAGTTGTTTCAATCTCCGAACCCCATCCTTCTTCGATGTTATTGACGGTCCTGGGGGTGACCTCGTTGCCGCGTATGATGACCTCCCCCTAGCGTAGCGCAGGTGTATCTCTTGGTGTATCGGTGACGAAACCGCCCTCAGCTGGGCTAACCACGACCTCCCTAAGATCAAGTTGAAACCAGGCATCTCTTCGACGACTAAGAATGTGGCTTCGGTTGGGAATTGATCCCCCACCACAAACTCAATACGCACCATTCCCTTGACTTGAACCCGTGCTCTGTTGAATGATTTTATGCAGGCTGTCATCGTGGGAGTGATCTGGTCGACCAAGCCCAGCCTATCCACTATGGAATAAGGAATGACATTAGCAGCTATGCCGTCATCCACGTGCACCCTCCGGATCCGGTACTGGCCGACCCAAATGGTAATGAACATAGGCTCAGTCGTTACTTGACATTTCTCCGGGTCGTCTTTGACGGACTCGCCAAGAAAGGTCAGCGAGGTAGGCTTGGGTTGTTCAACTTCGGAAGGAAACATGATAGCGTGTATCGCTTCCTCTTCTGCTGGTAGGTTGCCATCCACTGATATGGATGTCAGAATGCATACCATAGCCTCACGGTGTTCTCGAGACGTCATCAGTAAGTCGTACAGGCTCAGCGTTGTGTTCTTTTGCTTAAGAGCTTGTTTGACTTGCGTGAATGCATCAAGGAGGTCCTTCTCTCGGCCGGGTTGTTTATCCCCCTTATCCTCCTCCATTCGGCCCAAGAGACAGATCTCTCGAGGTGGAGTGGTGTCAATGGGAGGGTTGTTCTTTTTCCTACCAAGAGAAGGTGGCTGTGTTTCTGTACCTTAGCCTGCTTCTGAGGCATGGACAAAGGCACAGAGGCCAGGGGCCTGGGCTTAGGGAAGCCGAGCATAAGGTGGTCTTTTGTAGCATTAATTGTAGTGTCCTCCTCCTTTCGCTTAGGAGGCGATGACTGGTTATTTTGACCGGAGATCTGCCCTTGCGTGAGAGGAGCAGGTTGTGGTTCTGGCGCCCTGATAATGAAGGGCGCTCTAGGCATGGGCGCAGACGGAGCCACGGCTTGAGTGCTGCCGCGTGACTGAGGGCGTACCTGGGAAGGTACCCGTATGATGAAAGGTGGCTGTGAGACCCCACTGGTTGCCACTGAAGTAGTTGGCCCCCTTGGTGAGCTAGCGAGCATGCGCAAAACAAAGGTTGTTTTGGCGGTCTCTTACGCTCACCATCCGTACTCAGCATAGTGATTGTATAAGGATCATAATTTGTGTTCAACGGGTCCTTATATACATGTAGTGTTTGGTTTTTCGGACGCGTCGGGTTACTGCTGTCTAATTCTAGATGACCTTCATCGATCATGCGTTGAATGTCGTCCTTTAATGCCCAGCAGTAATCTGTGTCCTGACCACACATCTGGTGGTAGTCACAGAAACGGTCGAGCCTAAAAGATCTCGGAACTGCTGGTTCGTTAGGTAAGGCTAGAGAAGGGTCTTTCAATAATTCACAGTGATGTCTGTGACGCTTCAGGGCTTCCTCGGACACCTTCTTAGGTTGAATGTGCCCTACCGCTAACAGTTGTTCCAGCAATTCGGAATGCTTCATAGGTAAAGCCGCATATTTTGAACGATCTTTACACTCAAAATTTGGCTTTGGCTGGGGGGGCCTTCAGGGGCAGTTGTGGCTTGGCTGGTGCTAGCATCGGTTGTGGCCTCGAGAGGCGCTTCTATGGGCACCTTCTTGTTCTTGTTCTTTGCGCTTTCAGTCAGCGTGGCTACCGTCATTGTTGCCGCCTTACCCTTGTATTTGGCCTTGTTGTGTGTGTTCCTGTAGGCGACATACGCCGGGTCTTTGCTGGCCTCCGCAGCATCTTGGATGCTCCTAACTTGTGCGAAGGCCTGATGTAAATTACTTGGGGAAAGGTAGTACAACTTTGACTTAATGAAGTCATTGATTGCTCCCTTGAACATAGCCAGCATATGTGAGTCCGCAATCAGCTCGCGGATCTCGTTCAAGGTGGCATTCCAACGCTGTATAAACTTTTGGACGGGTTCGAGCGGGTCTTGTTTCACCCCCATGAGTTGATCCAGTGTGACTTCCGACTTCAGGTTGTATTTGAATCAGGTCACAAAATGAGTCAGCAGCTCTTCCAAGGTTGAGATGGAAGAGAGTGGGAGGGCTTGGTACCAGTCCAAAGCTTTCCCTATTAATGACATTGCAAAGACTCTGATAATCATATGTGGCCACTGTTGAAGCAACAAGGATTCAGATCGAAAGGTGACTAAGTGAGCGTTGGGATCCCCCTCCCCATTGTATTTGATGAAATGAGGGAGGGACATCCCCGGCGGTAATGACAACATAGGCACCGTTGGACTAATCGGATCATCCTCGTAAAAGTCCATGATCTGAACAGCATTAGATCTAGCAGCTTTGAGGCGTCAAACCTCCTCGGTAAGAGTCTGTATAAGCTGGAAGGCTTGGTCCAGACCCATTGATGGAGGTACCTGTGTAGCAGGAATAGGAGGTTGGACCAGGAGGGCGGCACGAGGGAACAAAAATGACGGGAGAGGCTGGCTGGCTGCTGGTGGGGCGGGGATCCCTGTAGGCGGAGGGGCCTGTGAAGACCACCACCCGTTGGCTTGCGCAGAGGGGTTGGTAGTCGCCTGCTGCACAAGATAGGGATAGGTATACTGTGGGATCCTCTATGGAACTTGCATCACAGGTGCAACCGAGGGCTGCACACCATACACCACAAACTGAGTATGTTGCGCCACCGGGTTGGCCCACTAACCTGCGGCAGGCTATTGGACGTATGTTTGTGGCTGAGCGGTTGCAGGGATCTGTTGAGTTTGTGGATGCGGAAGCAATGAGGCCTGGACCGGGCGCATTACAGATACGTTATGGGGTTGTATCTGTGGGATGAAATGGGGCGCGGTGGTTGCCGGGATCACCGCTGGGATACTAAGTACCTGTGGTGACAGAACCACCCCCGTGTTATGGTGCGGTATTTGTGCTTGCAACCCAGACGGCTGCGCATTAGCCTATGGTATGATTGGGAAATACATCTACGCGGTCATGGTCGAGTCAAGGGATACGACCTCTCCGTTGAAAGGGAACAAAGGATTTACGTACGTGTGGGGTGTCAGAGTATGAAACAAATATTCCGACATGGCTGCGAATTCATCCTCTTCCTCTTCCCCATGCTGGGGCTCCACCATAGCTTGTGAAGTCTGGCCTTTGGCCATGACCAACTGTGTGAGAAGTTCATGTTGGTGTTCAGTCAAGGGGATTATGTCGTAGGCTGTTGGCTTAAAATCATAGCCCCCCCGGTGGAGCACCTCAAAGTTTCATTTCGCTTCAAGCTCGACTCGACTGAGAGCCAGCCTCGCCTAGATCTTAACACATATGAACTTGTATTCTTCAGGGGTTATAACCGTGAAGATAGGCTCTTTTCCCTGGAGCCTCAACAAACGGCGCAATGGGCCCTAAGATCCCGTTGCGCCAGGAGCTGGTCCTGTGACCGCCCTAGGATTCATAGGTGCAGCACCCAGATCGGTAGGGCCCATGGTAGTTGTGGTTGTGTATATGGAATCCATTGATCAATGAAGTTAGCGGTAACTGGTAATCGGATCTAAGAGATGGCTGGCAACAAAAGCACAAAAAAGGCTTTCTACCCTGAAGGATTTCAAAGAAATCATCCTTGCGACCGATCTATACCACACGATTGACCGTAGACTTCCCTAGAGGTAGTACGTCTATGGTTTAGGGTATGGATCACTACCAGGGCTACCTGAAGTATTTGGATCGGAGCCTAAAGGCCCTCCTTCTAGTGCCAGAAAACTGTAACGACAGAAAATGTCAGCAGCTGGAAATACCGACCGAGGTTCTATCTATATAGTTTTAACCACGGATCCACGCGAGGGCTATGCTGGTAAAAATTGAATCCACGATGCCCTGAATGGTCTTGTCGATTAGGCAAGGACTTACGGGTCAGTAAAACGATGAAGATTACGGATCTTTGCGTGCTTCGATTTAATTCGAGGGATCATGAAATAGGAGGAAAACGACGTGGATGGATCGCTACGATGATAACGTCAAACATGCCGAAGAGATGCTAATTAGGAGAGAAATGCGTGATTTTCAAATATTTATGTTTCAATTTTTGAAAGAATGTATGATTTGTATGTCACGTTACAATGGGAGAGACCCCCAATAACTTGATGCAAAAATGAACACAAAACAACAAGGAAACTGTCCAAACAGAAGTCCGATCTACCTCGTAGGCCAAAGCTGGGATGCAAGGACGGTCAAGCTCTGAGGTCTGCCGATCAACTGTTTCTGACTGGTAGAGTCTGCAAACTAGGCGAGACGATCCCGCAATCCTTGTTCTACTTCTTTGCTTCGAGTAGGTTCTGCTCAGGGTAGCAATCGCTAATGGAAAAAGTCGTATCTTCCCCAAAGGAATGATCTCTCTTGTTGCTAAGGCTCAAGTGCACTGTGCTCTGTTCTTGCTGAAGGATGGTGCTGTCGGCAGTTGCCAAAAGATTGCTCTTTGTTTCTCTGCTCAAGGTGATAAGTGCTTCCTTGCTCAGAAAATGCTCTTGCCCTTTTGATTTTCTGCCTCCAAAAGTGATAAATGCTCTGGTGCTCAGAAAAATGCCTCTTCTTCTCTGATTTTTCCAACCCTTGTATCTTTGTCAATTGAGGTATTTATAGGCCACGACGCTTCGTGGAAAAGGTGCAACCCTGATGACGTGGGTCCCGGATATTTCGGGTTCCGTTGACATGATCATTTTAAGTTAGACTGTGACTACGCACAACACGCTCGTTTGTGTGTTGTGCGTGTGAAGAGCAGGTACATGTTGAGCGTGCTTCAATTGCTTTCAGGCTATATTACACTCATTCACGTTGTGTTGCGTGTATGAGCGTAATTTGGTATAAAAACAACAGGCTCAAAATTGTCTTACGCTCATTACGCAGCTACGCGTAATGAAGCATAAACAATGTCTAATTTACGCTCACTACGCAGCTGCACGTAACGAAGCGTAAACAATGTCTAATTTACGCTTACTACGCAGCCGCACGTAACGAAGCATAAATAGTGTTTAGCCTTAGTGATGAAATACGCAATGGTACGCACCGCCGCGTAACAAGCGTAAAGACAAGTTATCCATGTGCCACAAGAAAAAGTGTCGAACTGTTGTGCTTCTCTAGACTCTGCCTTCGACTATTTTGGAGCTTATTACGCTCATTACGCTACCGTGCGTAATAGAGCGTAAACTTGTCCTTGAACAAAGATGATGCACGCTCTCGCTTGAATTGCGAATCTTCGCCTGAGGCCGACTCGTAATTTTCATGGTGTTTCACCCTCCGCACAATCCCTCATGGACTTCGTTAATAATCTTATGTGCTTCTTCCCTAATAACACAAGCTAGCAATATCCCATCATAAGAGTGTTTGCATAGAGTGTTGTCTCCTATGAGGACATGTTGTTGTGCTCGCTTTCATATTGCATCCTTTTAAGCAGATGTCAAGCCATGTGGGAGTTTGCCATGTTGGAGGTATGCGTTATTGTTGTCATATGACTCTTGAGTATGCGTTGTACTTATAGATGTGATGTGTGCCATTTGAGTGATAGGATCGACACATTCTATTATCAAAGCAGGCAAGGTAGCAAAATGTGTGATGGCACATTTAAGGCTAACATGGCTAGCACATCAGCTACAATGTTTTCATTATCAAGCATGTGTTGGATGTCTAAAGTTGCAAACTACTTTAGTATACTTTTGGCTAAATTGCAATAAGGTTGTAAATGTGGGGCCTTGCAAGCATAAACTTCAGTGATCTAGTTGATAACTAGTTGCGAGTTGCCTTGGATTGCTAAGTGTTGGATCCTCAACTCTTGAGCTGCTAGAAGGTCCCTAAGGAGTCCTTCGTACTTGGCTACATTTTTTGTGCAAAGGAATGTAAAATGATACACAAAGGATTAAATTTCCCTAGAGGGAAGTGTAAGAACAGTGGCAGCACTACCACCTCGTGTAGTTGAAGTGCCATCAAAATGTAAACTAGCCTCGAAATCTAATGGTATAAGACTTATGCTATTGACATGCTCATCTGGGAACTTAGGTTCTATTATTACTTCGTCATCAATGGGTGAAGTCATAAGTTATGTGGCTACTGCTTGACCCTTTGTCGATGATTGTGAAACATAATGTAGATCGATCCCTGAAACACCACAAAAATCCTTGAGTTTAGCATCTGTCTGACAAGAAGCAGATCCCCATGACCCACAGGCGGCTTCGGTTACATTTGAAGTCACGTAGGGTGATCTTGAAAATCGTAACATCTGGTTCTAAATGTTGTGCCAACGTATACGCCCAGCTTTAAACCGGGGTGCACTAGCGTCGACGCCTAGCGTCTACGCCCAGCGTCTACGCCCAGCGTATATGCCCAGCATGTACACCTAGCTCTCCAGCGTATACGCCCAGCATCTACGCCCAGCGTCTACGCCTAGCTCTCCAGCGTACACGCCCAGGTACAGCAGATGCACATGCTTGACGACAAGATCTTCAATGGCAACATGAAAATTACACCGAAGAGTAAGGATTGAAGCAAGTGGACATCCTTCGGCGTATATGCCCAACATTCACCAGCGTATACGCCCCAGCGTATACGCCAGCATCTATCCATCTATGCCCAGCGTATACGCCAACCTGTTGTAACGTATACGCCCAGCGTATACCATGTTTCTAAATTGTAACGCCCAGTTTATACGCCACGTGTCTCCCCGTCCGATTTTCCCTACCCCTATAAATAGCCCAGTTTTCCGCATTTACCAGGTTCTTAAAAATTTACCAGGGCAGACCCAGAGCAATTGCGCTGCAGAAACCCCCTTACGCTTATGCTTACGCTGGAAGTCCTGTACGCTGAGCACAGTCCGCGCTCCGCCTACCATGTCAGCCGGCTGCATCCCTCCGTCCACCGAGGCTTTACGTCCGCGTTGTGTCCCTACACAACTGTGTTAGACCGGTGCACAACATTTTAACTCTATAATCTACTGTTCACGTTTACTGCAAGTTCTTTTATAGTTTTACGTCAATTTGGCCCACGCTTCATTTACGCCTGCTTACGTTTACGCTCCGTCTGCATCTGTGTACGCCCACTATTTACGTCGTTTACATCTATTTACGCCCTTTGTATTTGTTTACGCTGTTTATGCTGTTAACGCCTGTATACGCTTACGCTGAGCTATCTCTGTTTACGCTGTTCACGCTCGACGTTGTTTACACCCCTCTACGCTTACGCTGTCAGCACCTGTTTTTCCGTCTACGCTCTATTTTACACAACCCAGCGTATAACACTTCGGTGGCGCTCGAGGAAGTCCTTGTTTGATCCATGTGCGAACCATCCAAGGCACTCTGCCTTCGTCCACTCCAGCTTGCCCTCAAGCGGAGGCTGGGTTGACTGTGCTAGTCCGCTGATCTTTCGGTGCCCGTAACGTTCCAGCCTCGCACCGACAATTTCGTTCGGCACAGTTTTTGGTGCTAGAAGGAGGGCCCTTCGTGTCTACGCTCATCAGCATCTTCGCTGCCCTATTCAAACCTGACTCGGTGTTTACGCTGTCGATTCTTCAGCATCTGCACACAAACCCTAGCGTATACACTACACGCTTACGCCAGCGTTTGCGCTACAGACAAACCCTAGCGTATACGCTACACGCTTACGCCAGCATTTACGCTGCAAACAAACACTAGCGTATACGCTACACGCTTACGCCAGCGTTTACGCCGGATACTTAGCCTGTAGATTCATCTACACTAGTCCCATACACTGTTATCCACATCAATCTCACACACTCAAACCGTCTATAATCATGAATCCCATCAACATCACCGCTGCTACTACCCAGAACGTTAACATCTTAGATGCAACGGCTGCCCAGCAATCCACCACACAACATATGGGAGGGCAATCCACAATGGGGCCCCGTCGGTCGTTGAGGTTGCAAGGGAGAGACCCTGCCGCTAACATCATAAGCCAAGACGAGTATAACTTCATTTGCATTAAGATGCAAGCTGGCCTGGCAGTAGACCGGGCTGAGATGGAAGTAAAAAGGCAATTTGAGATCTTTTACAGAGGGGGGTATGAATTCATCCCTTCCCCGTACGACGTAATCCCCATTCCGGAGCAATTCTCGGAGCTCTTTACGCAGCTCCTTCTGCACAGGAGCCAATCGCTAGACCAAGTTACGGTAGAACCACAACGGGATGAAGAGGACGAGTTCGCTGCGCAATCTGAGCATGAAGACTCCTATCATACTCTTAGTCCACATAACCACATGAACTCCATCTTTAACCCAGACGTAGGGGAAACCATACCCCTCCAACCCCTTAACTCTACCCACGCCCAAGCACCATCACAAGGGATATCTGTGTTAGCCCAGGTCCCTTCCCAGGGCAACCCTTTTACAGCTACGGGTCCATCCTCACAAGCACCGCCCCCTCACAGTAACGCGTGGGTGACATTCCAATCCCAAGAGGTAAGAATGCTGCACATTATACCCATGTCCACATCTGCCCACTACATCCCGCATGTCCAAACGCAAACATCCCCTTTCACTGCCGTAACCCAACAAGGAGCCTTCTCGTACAACATGGCCAAACAATGGCCGATGATGGGTACGACGTCGCAGCAGATTCCCCACCACTATATACCACCCCACACGTTTCCACCAGCTCATGTACCTCAGGCACAACCACGACCACAGCAGCAACAACCTCCTCTCTATAATGTAGTGCCCATAGTGCCATCTACTGTACACTTCCCACAAACGCTACTGCCAACAACGCAACTTTCAACTTTCCAATCCACCGTTCAACAATCTAACCCATACAGTGTGTCACAAAGCCAAACAACCATGCTCCCAAGCGCTCAGGATTGGGCAGATGCCAAAAGAATGATGCAAGAATTAACTGACGAGGTAAAATGCCTCAAGAAAATCGCTGACGGGGAATTGAAGGTAGTAGACTTCTATAACGATGACCCCATCAGCTCTTCCATCCCGCCATTAACTCTACCCAAGGGCGTCTCCCTGCCAACGCTAACCAAGTACAATGGGGAGACAGATCCTAATGCGCATTTGATAACGTTCAGGCTAGAATGCGCACTGTTACAAGCGTGGCCCCACACGATCCTGCGTGTCTTTCCCATGTCCCTCTCGGGGAGAGCACTCGATTGGTATAGGGTGCTCCCAAGAAACTCCGTTTCCTCTCTAGAGAACCTACTGCACCAATTCGTGACCAGGTTCAAATATAACCTGAAACCTGAGGCCACACTAGATAGCCTCATGCAGGTCAAGCAAACAGCGCTTGAACCGGTCCAAAAATTTATTCAGAGATGGAGCATGGCCCTCAATGAGCTGCACGAGGAAATCTCCCAGACATACCTGCTCACTATTTTGAAAGGAGCCGTCAACGATTTCTTTAAATCCAAGCTGTACTATCTAAATGCGCGTAATCTCAACCAAGCCTTCGAGCAAATTAAAAACATAAAAGAAGCAGCCCAAAATGGCAATGACCCGGCTTATATAGCCTTCAAAAATCAACATGCTAAAAAAGATAAAGAAAAGGCTAAAACGACTATAGCATCGATAGCAGGGGCACAACAACAAACTAGGCTGCCTCAAGCCCCCGCTAATTACAACAAACCAACTCCAACGACTGCGCTAGAACCATCATCACAGTATAATCTAACGAACCGCACACGTAACTTTGAGAGAAAAGAACCCTCTCAATATACACCCCTGCCCATGAAGCCATCCCTGCTTTTTGACCAGCTCCTAAAGGCCGGTTTAATGTAGCATAAACAGTTATCTCCCGCGGCCATCCAGAGACATGACCGGTTCTGTCAACTCGTTCAGAACCCAAGCCTAGCAATGCTGGATGAGCCCCCTGTACCTAAAGGCTTCAAGATGGATCACTTTTGCGATTACCATCAACAAAACGGGCACGGAACAGATTACTGTTTCACCTTGAAGCAGGACCTGCAGCGAATGATCGATGAAGGCCAAATCACCTTCGACGAAGCAAACCCGATTCAACCACAAAATCAAGCTATGGGAGTCTATAAAGACCCTTTAAACGCTAAAGAGGCACTATACACCATCAGTACAATCTGCCTTGATGATGATTCTGAGCCATCTTACGTTAACACCATGTCTCCCGAATATACGTGGCCAACATCCAACAAACCTTTTGTAGTTCGCACGCCTGTCCCTGCGTCTACACCTACACCCCGGCCGCACCATCCTTTACAACAGCCGTATGTCGTTCAGATACCCCAGGTAGTGGCATCACCTAACACCACGACACGCGACAAGCCGTATGTGGTGCAAGTCCCTCCTGTCACTCCCCTAAATGAACAAACTCCGAATAACCAGCCTACTCCTTTTGTGGTCCGAGTACCCTCAGCAACCGCAACAGCGGAGGCCCAACCTTCACCCAAACCAACCCCATTTGTCATTAGAATACCTAAAGGTCCCCAGGGCTACCAAGCCGCTGTGTCACAAACACAACCCCAGCCTAAGCCCTACGTTGTTAGGGTTCCTGTCCAACCCTCTAACCAAGCACATCCAGCAGTACAAGAGTCACCCCGTCCAACCCCATATGTGGTAAAACTCCCAGCGCAAACCGAAATGCAAAAACCAATGACACCTCCACGCCGCACGCGAGAACGTCTCGGAGATAGACTTGCGTGTGAACGTACGGAGAATGGATGCCAAAGGTTAGCTCTGGGGCCACCTAAGCCCACTCCCCTCAACTCCGTGTCCATGTCATCACCTACTGATCAACCAAGCACAGGCAATGAAGGCGAGCCATCTGGAAAACATGAATCATCCGAAACAACAGCTCCGAAAACTGACAAACCAACAAGGCGGGAGATAAAACTATTGGGTTCAATGGATCTAATCAACACTGATAGAAACACCCTCAACAGTGAAAACTTTGCAACCGCCCTGACACAAGTCACGCAAGCATTAAAACAAAAAAACACTTCACTGAGCTTGTATGACTTAGTCTTAACATCTCAAACACATTGGGAAGCTCTAGTACGCATGTTAACATCGATCCCGGTGAGTGAGATCTACCCCTAAACAAACCTTCCATCCATGCGGTGATGTTCTCACCCCGTGGGACTACGCCCAAGCCCCTAAACTTCCATGACGACAACATCAAAGTTGACAAAAGAACGAAGGAGGTGACAACAGTTCCCATGTTCATAACAATCTGTATAAACCGATTTAAAATACATAGGGTCCATGTAGATGATGGAGCTGCGACAAACGTCGTGCTATACCACATTATCGAGCAGCTGGGGCTTACTGAACTACTAAAACCAGCCACGACTACATGTTTAAAGTCATTCAGTGGGTCACGTGTAATGGTGAAAGGCTCAATAACCTTAGACTTTATAGCGGGAGATCAATTCCCGACATCTGCTGAATTCCTCGTAGTGGACGAGATGCCAGGATTCAACCTGATATTGGGAAGACCCTGGTTAGCACAACTAAGAGCCGTCTCTTTCCCTATCCATCAAGAAATCCATTTGCCTTATGAAGGCGGAGAAATCGTCATACATGGCGAAGCCGTTACACCTATTATTTCATCGCATATCGACATGGACCAAGGCTCGAAAGTCGAACTTGAAGAGCCTAGCCAAAATGACAAAAACCCACGATCGTCAGTAAATAGCAAATCTTCCAACATGGAGCAAAAACCTCCTCGAATAGAAACGTCTGTGCCTCCTCGAGTAGAAACTAATATAGAGGTCCCTGGGGACACTGAAATATCTGGAAGCGCTAACATAGAAAACATTCCATCAGAGGTCCCTTGGGCCGAATTGCCATTTAACATAATCAGCGAAGGCGATGCTGAATACCGGATCATACCAGTTGAAAAATCATCTAGCATTAAAATAAAAAAGATCAAAAAATTACTGAAGTGATTTCACCACTTCTAGTCCGAAATGACGTTAAACTATAAAAAGTCTGAAACGACATTAAACTACGATAAAACAAGAAAAAGAATTAAATACCACTTCCAGTCCGAAATGACGTTAAACCATAAAAAGTCTGAAACGACATTAAACTATGATAAAACAAGAAAAATAATTAAATACCACTTCTGGTCTGAAATGACACTAAACTATCATGTCTGCAA
>MNCI01007047.1:324095-348009 GCA_015680685.1 Gnetum montanum | reverse complement strand
CTCGGTTACCCACCGTATTCCCACCCAAAAATGATAGGTCGTTTTACATCTACCTGGCAACATCAGAATCATCAATCGCATCCATGTTGTGCCAAAAACGAGATGACGGAATTGAGATCCCCATATACTACCTGAGTCATGCAATGGTTGCCCACGAAAAGAGATATAATGACGTAGAAAAGTCATGTTTAGCTTTAGTTTTCTCTTTAAAGAAATGGTGACACTATCTTTTCCGAAATCGAGTTAACATAATTTGCAAAGATAATGTGCTCAGAGCTATAACTGGAAACATCTACGAGTCAAGCAGGATAGCCCATTGGAAGGCAATCATAGCTGAGTTTGACCTGCACTATGTGGCACAATCGTCAATAAAAGGGCAAGCCATAGCAAATCAAATGATCATGTCGCCAACGCATGATCCAGGTACAATAGAACTCAAATTCCCAGACGAAAATGTAAATACAATAGACACGGTGCCAGATGACTATGATGCGCTTCTAAACTTTGATGGAGCTTCCACCTCTCGAGGAGGAAGTGCTGCCGCTGTAATCACGTACCCCTCTGGAGAAATTAAACCCTTCACCTATCGCTTCAACTTCCATTGTATTAACAACGTAGCAGAGTATGAAGGTCACCTCAGAGGTCTCGTGGCCACACTAGCTTCGAATATTACACAGCTTGTAGTCAGAGGGGACTCGCAGTTAGTCATAAACCAAGTCACAGATGTCTATACGTGTAAAGCGCAACACTTATAACCATACTGTGATTTGGCTAAGCACCTACTCAAACAATTCGAAAATGCTGATGTCCAACATATCTCTAGGAATGACAATACCATTGCAGAAGCCTTAGCAACCTTGGCTTTAAACATATCCCCTAACATGTTTCATGCACTATCGAGCTCCGTGACCAATTGTGCCGAGCCCATAACTAACACTCTCGACATGCTTCCAATTGCATCTGTCGGTACAACACACGCTAATGAATGGTACGATGACGTAAAAGAATACCTTCTGCGCGGTGAAACACCACAACATTTAACCAACGCACAAAAGGATGCAGTACGCAAGCGTTCTAAGAAATACACATTAATAGGGGATACACTGTGCTGCTGATCCTACGAAGGCATACTGCTGACATGCGTCAACAATGCCAAAGCCCAAACAATTGTTGAACAAGTACACGACGGAATATGCGGGGGACACATCGCACCGAAGGCAATGGAAACCAAAATAAGATGCCTAGGCTACTATTGGCCACACATGGAATACGACTGTCAGTCCAAGGTCAAGACATGTAGTATATGTCAAAAACACGGTAATCTCATCCACATTCCACCAAACGAGTTGCATACAACAGAAATCACGTGGCCCTTCCAGAAGTGGGGACTGGACCTCATTGGCCTGATAACATCCACATCTTTTGCCGGGAATAGCTTTATTATAACAGCAACTGAATACTTTACGAAATGGGTAGAGGTGGCACCCCTTCCCAAAACTACTTCTAAACAGGTGTGCAACTTCATCCTCGAAAACATTATAACCCGTTTTGGCATTCCCATGACAATCATCACTGACAACGGGCCATAATTTAGTAGTGCCAAGACCAAAATGTTTTGCAATAGTCTAGGGATCAAACACTCGTTTTCATCCCCTTACTATCCTCAGAGCAACGGGCAGGCAGAATCAACAAATAAGACAATCATCACAGTACTCAAAAAGATGCTTGCCCAGAGCAAACGAAGATGGCATGAACAACTGGTGTATGCGTTATGGGCATACCGTACCATGCACCGGACCTCAACAGGTAAAACTCCATATAGTCTTGTTTACGGTTCAGAAGCTGTTTTACCTTTAGAATTGCAGGTATCGTCTCTAAGGATCATGCTTTCCGGACTCCTCGATGACGAGAAAAACAATGATTTACGCATCATTGACCTGGACTCGGTGGAGGAGGAATGCGTGCGTGCACTCGATCAGATCGAATGGTACCAGAAGCAACAACGGCAATGACATCGACATGACATTCATAAGCGCCCCATCAAAGAAGGAGACCTCATACTTAAAGCTGTTCGGGAACATCCAGATAAATTCTCAGTCAACTGGGAAGGGCCTTATCTGGTCATCAAAGCATTCAACAATGGGGCATTCAAACTAGCCGACATGGACGGAAAAGAATTTGCAAATCCAGCCAATCACTTATTCCTGAAACCATTCTATACATGAACTCGAACTCAGGTACGCGCTAGTCCTGGAATCACGACTATAAACTGATACCACAGATTAGTGCTGGAATCACGACTATAAACTGATACCACAGATTAGTGCTGGAATCACGACTATAAACTGATACCACAGATTAGTCCGGGAATCACGACTATAAACTGATACCACAGATTAGTCCTGGAAGCACGACTATAAACTGATACCACAGATTAGTCCTGGAATCACGACTATAAACTGATACCATAGATTAGTCTAGGGTTATGACTATAAACTAACACCACGGAGTCTGCTAAGACTATAAACTAGCTCGCCTCTTCATGGTCCACTAAGACTCAAAACTGGCAACGCAACGTCTGCCACGACACTAAACAGGCAATGTCCGACGGGTTATGACACAAAACTAACCCATGATAGTCTGCTAAGACTATAAACTGGCGCATTCATCTTTGACTCCTCATCCCATAGCCATATTCATTCATCAGAATCATTGCATCCCTCATCAGCATTGTCGACATTCATATTCCATGCTCAGAATCGCCCCAACATTTTTGTTCACCTGCAGCTGTTTAAATCTAAACTCATTAATTCACTCATGGTTTTCTTGTCTCTTTGGAGTTGTGTTTGCAAAATGACGCTCAGAAGTTCTCGTACAAGAGTGCGTTTCATCACAGGTAGCAAGATGAGGCAATGTCCATTTGTCCACCTGGCAAGACTAAATCAAACCGTTAACCCGCACATTCCCATTCCCCGAAAACCCACTATCTGTCTACCAAACTATTGCACACTACGAAACGTTACAGCAGTCGCAACACACAGAACACAATATTCGCGCATGAGTACAAGGACAAAGTTCAAAAAAAATAAAAAATAATAAAAAAATAAAAAAATACGTAAGCCCCAGGCAGGAAGGTATCGGTCTTAAAAAATATGTACTCATGTCAAAAATAGTCAAGAAACATCCTTTCGCATGGCTTTGGCTCTTCGCTAACAGTTTCCCCAAAGAAGGGAGCTGTTCCTCCAAAGAATGTAAAACAACACCTCGTGGCTTTGGTTGTGACAACTGTTTCTCTTGAAAAATCACCAAGAGCACTGTTCCGCCAAAGGACGCACATCACATGCTTGAGTTCCAAGTCTACTGAAAGATGGCTATCGACAAGGACCGACATGTCGTGCACCTGAGCACCCCATTTTCCTAGCTTGTTCCCTCGGGCAGCCACCGATCCCACGATCCCTTTCCCCCTGCCAGTTGCCAATCTCGCCCTTTCAATACCATTCACCATTGAACATGGTACGATGATGTCTGATCTAGTGGCAAAGGACAGAGCTTTTGTCAAGTCGCCTGTGGTGTTTTGCGCTTCTTTGTCGACGCTTCTCGGGTTGATTCCTCCAAGCGTCAACAAAGAGGGGCCAATGAAACACCACAAAAATCTTTGAGTTTAGCATCTGTCTGACAAGAAGTAGATCCCCATGACCCACAGGTGGCTTCGGTTACATTTGAACTCACGCAGGGCGATCTTGAAAATCGTAACATCTAGTTATAAATGTTGTGCCAGCGTATACGTCCCAGCGTATATGCCTAGCTTTAAACCAGGGTGCACTAGTGTCGATGCCTAGCGTCTACGCCCAGCGTCTATGCCCGGTGTCTACGCCCAGCGTGTATGCCTAGCCCTCCAGCGTATATGTCTGGCGTCTACGCCCAGCGTGTACGCCTAGCTCTCCAGCGTACACGCCCAAGTACGGCAGATGCACACGCTCGACGACAAGATCTCCAATGGCAACATGAAGATTACACCGAAGAGCAAGGATTGAAGCAAGTGGACATCCTTCGGCGTATACGCCCAACATTCACCAGCATATACGCCCCAGTGTATACGCTAGCATCTATCCGTCTACGCCCGGCGTACACGCCCAACGTATACACCGGCCTGTTGTAACGTATACGCCCAACATATACCATGTTTCTAAATTGTAACGCCCGGTCTATATGCCACGTGTCTTCCCGTTCGATTTTCCCGGTAACCCTACCCCTATAAATAGCCCAGTTTTCCGCATTTACCAGGTCCGCAAAAATTTACCAGGGCAGACCCAGAGCAATTACGCTGTAGAAACCCCCTTACGCTTACGCTTACACTGGAAGTCCTGTACGCTGAGCGCAGTCCGTGCTCCACCTACCATGTCAGCCGGCTGCATCCCTCCGTCCACCGGGGCTTTACGTCCGCCTTGTGTCCCTACACAACTGCGTTAGACTGGTGCGCAACATTTTAACTTTATAATCTAGTGTTCACATTTACTGCAAGTTCTTTTATAGTTTTACGTCAATTTGGCCCACGCTTCGTTTACGCCTACTTACGTTTACGCTCCATCTGCATCTGTGTACGCCCACTGTTTATGCCGTTTACATCTATTTACGCCCTTTGTATTTGTTTACGCTATTTATGCTGTTAACGCCTGTATATGCTTACGCTGAGCTATCTCTGTTTACGTTGTTCATGCTCGACGTTGTTTACACCCCTCTACACTTACGCTGTCAGCGCCTGTTTCGCCGTCTACGCTCTGTTTTACACAACCCAGCGTATAACACTTTGGTGGCACTCGGGGAAGTCCTTGTTTGATCCACGTGTGGACCATCCAAGGCACTCTACCTTTGTCCACTCCAGCTCGCCCTCAAGCGGAGGCAGGGTCGACTGTGCTAGTCCGATGATCTTTCGGTGCCCGTAACGTTCCAGCCTCGCATCGACGATTTCGGTCGGCACAATCCCCATAGGTATGGCTTTCCATCAAGCTATTCTACTACTCTCATATAAGTTGGCTGTAATAGCTCGAAGTATGTTAGTTTTGCATATAATTTTGACTTTACTATGAAACAAGTATTGTCTCCACTTTTTAAGTGTGAACACTAGGGCAAGATAATTTCTCTCCACTTTGTTGTACTTTGCTTCATGAGTTGCCAATACATGACTTAAGTAGTAGACTGGGATTTCAGACCTGTCATCTCTTTTTTGACATAGCAGTGTAGCAATAGATGTGTCCAAGGTGGCAAGGTAGATGCAAAAAGGCCTATCCCTTTGTGGAGGGTAAATAGTGGGAAGGTACAAAAGCTCTTTCTTTAGGTTATCAAAGGCTTTTAAACATTGATCTGTCCACTTGAAGTTGACTCCCTTCTTAAGCAAGTGTTGGATGGGGTGTAATTTTTTCGTCAACCTCACGATAAACATTCTTATAAATTGAACTCTACCTTGCAACCCGTGCAACTCTTTAAGATTTTTATGTAGTTCTAAGTTGACAATGGCCCTAACTTTATCGAGGTCCACTCATATCCCTATTTTCAACACTACAAAGCCTAGCATGCACCCATTTTTAACTCTGAAAACACATTTTCTAGGGTTGAGGTGTAGGTCATGCCTATGAAAAAATTGAAGGACTACATTTAGATTGTTGGGATGATCAGTAGCTTCCTTAGACTTAACCGCTATGTCATCGACGTAGTCGTTTAATCTTTCCAAGAGGTAATCACTAAAGATGTATGTCATTGCTCATCGATACATTGCTCCAGCATTTTTCAGCCCAAAGGACATCATTGTATAACAAAAAGTTCCCCAAGGGGTCATTAAGGTAGTTTTCAATTGATGCTCTCATTTTATACAAATTTGATTATAGCCTAATAACCCATCCATGAAGGACAGTAAGGCATGACCAACCATAGTATCATTAAGTTGTTCGATACTAGGCGATGGGAACTCATCCTTAATTGTTGCCCTATTTAAATCCCATAAGTCTATACAAATTCGTATACTCCTAGTCTTCTTGGGTACTACTACAATGTTTGAGATCCAACCCGAGTAATAGACTTCCTGAATAAAACTAGCTTGATAGAGTTTGGTAATTTCATCATGTATAGCTAAATAAATCTCTAGTTTGACTTTGCAAGATTTTTGTTTAACTACATTGACACATGGATCTAGGATATTTTGTTATATGAGTCATGGGTCCAAGCCTAGCATGTCTTCATATGACCACACAAATACTTTGACATTGTCATTAAGGACTTTAGAAATGTTTTGTCACACTTGTGGCTCTAGTAATGTGCTTAATTTTAGTGTATTTTCCTCCCCTTTTGATGTAGTTATGTGGATTTCAACAAGAGAGTCCTCAGTTACATCCCCAACCTCTAAATTTAGGGCCTGCACTAGGTGTTCGGGCTAGTTCGGGGGTGTTTCTAAGGATGCTATGTAGGCATCACAAGAGGATGGTTCAAAGGCTATCAACTCTTTGTCCAAGTGTCTCATTAGTTTGCCATGGGGCCCTATCAGAGTTAAGGGCGAATGGAGATCAGCATAGAAGGCCATTGTCCAAGAAACCTATGGAAACAAGCAAACAAACTGAGTCGAGTGCTACCTATTTAAGTTAGCAACATGTAATTAATATATGCAAAGCAATGATGCAACATGAAAGATTTTCCAATTTAAGGTCTTGGTGGACTATCACTGCGTTGAAGAAGTAAGGATAATGCTAAAATTTCTAGTTTAAGGTCATAGTGAACTGTAACCATGCAAAACTATACATCATAATTGCCAATTTAAGGTCTTAGTGAACCATAACCGGGTTTAAAAGTAAAAGAAATGCTAACATTGCCAATTTAAGGTTATAGTGGACTATCAATGGGTTCAAAATGTAATGGGGATATTAAAATTTCTAGTTTAAGGTCATAGTAGACTGTAACAGAGTCATAATGTAAGAAAATGAAGTCAAAATTTTGGTGGATCTAGGTGCTACGCTGCAGCTATGTGCTACACTACATTAGACCCTTGATACGCTATAGAGGGTGTCCCGCATTACGTGTGGGATGTGGAATACTCCAGAAAGTGACATGTGTTTTAATCGCATGGGCTATAAATAGGTAATTACCCCATGGTAATCTTTTCACTTTCACTGTCAGAGTTAACACTCAGAGCGTAGAATAGTTGAGTTGAGAGATAACATGATAGTTGTAGTGTAGTAGTCGATATAGCCAATTTGTAAGTAGGACAATGGCACGCAAGAGTGAACACAAGAATTAGGGGATTGTCAACCTAGATGAAGGGGAGTGCACCCTACGATGTCTTCCCAAGGTACGTGTTGAGGAGTGGCAGGAGACCCTTTCCACTCGGTAAGTCGCTATGCTACCCTTGTTTATATTATGTAATTTTTCAAGTTAAATTGTTACTACCACCACTGTGTTTTGGTTGTTATGATCATCACTATTGCTATGGTACAACTTTTTTATTGCCTTGTTTTCGCTTTGGCTACTATGCCGTGACTATCGCCATTTTGTCTGCAGCAGCTATGGCATTTGCTATGCTATGGCTAGTGCACGACATTACCCCAACCATAATTTTTGGGAATGGCTGATGCACCATTGTGAGGGTTTGGGTAGTTTTGGCGTAATGCACATTTAGTGTAGCGTAGCACCCATGGAGGGGATTTTTGCCTGCAAGGTTTCTTAGGTAGCGTAATGTGTGTCCAGTGTAGTGTAGCATGTGCGAAGGAGAGTTTTTCTTATACCAGCATTTCACTTTGCTACATTTTGTGTAGTGGAACAAGGCCAAGGCAATGGGGATGTTGTATGTATTTTTTTGGAGCTACATTTTTTTGTTAGTGTAACTGTCAAATTGTTGTGTTTTTGGCAGTCACTATGCTACATTGTTACAATACTACATTGCTATGTTGGCAACCCTAGTACACTACTACACTAGTAGACCTACTACGGTATTAAAGCCACTATGCTACTATGCTGATTATAGTTTCATACCTGCTATGTTGTCATCTTGTTATATTGCTCTACCTATCATGCTTGTTAAGTTGTTATGTTGCACGGGGTGTGGTCATTACACTACGCTATGCATAACGTAGTTGTTACTCTTGTGCATTGTGTAGTTGCTATGTTATGTTGTATAGGGTGTGCCTATTATGCTACATTGCATAGGGTGTGCCTACTATGCTATGTTGTGCAAGGTGTAGTTGCTATGCTACGCTATGCATGGCATAGTCGCTACATTGTGCAGGGTGCACCCACTACGCGTAACACCCTGCTATGCTACATGTAGTATTTAGCTCTATTTTACCATGTCGAGGACTTACTATTTCATGCCTAAGGGAAAATATATACACTAAGGGTTATGCTATGCTACTCAGTAATCGTCACTTGAACACTATACTAACGCTTTTTGTTGTGTTATGCAGGGTCATGTTGAAACCCGTCCTAATTGTTCTTGAGCTGGTAGCAGTCATATGTTACTTGAGTGCACATGTGGCCAACATCCCCCATCGCCATGCATAGTTAGGAGATCAGGAAATCTAGTTTTGAGAAGGTGCATAGGAATTCCTAGAGTTCCTCCTTTGCCACTTCAATGTGATAGTGTGGTCACACTTAACAGCTGAAAAAATCGCTATACTTGTTGAAACATTGTTGCTTGGGGCAAACCAGGGAATTTTGAAGTTCATGGATGATGGGATTATTGAGGGTGAAGGGGCATAAGTCTTGAATCAGTGCCCAAGAGGCTTGAGATGCTTTTGTTGGATTTAGAACATGCCTGAATTTAAATGCTATCACCAATACAACACATTGTTCATTGCCTGTCACATGGGCACCTACTTCTAGAACCCACCTAGAACCATTTATTGTGCCAATGGGTGAGTCCCATGAAGATGTTTTAAATATGTTGTATCATTTTTCTTGCATTAGTCAAAATTCTTATCGTACTTTGGTTGTTACTAGTTTTGTAATTGACAAAGATGGTCTTCACAATAACGAGGGGACATTGGCGTTGACCCAAATGGCTTTGCAATAGTTCTCTTCTATCGGGAAAAAATGCACCAATGTCATAGAACAACTTGAGGTTGATTTCAAAACCTACCCAACCAAGCATGCCAAGTTCTATGTGAAGTGTGAAGAACTTGGTTGGTTGGATAGCGAATGGGCATCCCATCGAGCGCTTACCGTAGAAGACATTCTGGTGAAAATTCCACCATTTCCTATGCCATTCAAACCCGGTGTGTTAAATTATGCATTTTCTTTTCATGTGTTCAAGTGATGATTGTTCCTTTTCTTTTTGCTAATTTTTATCATTGATTATTACAGTAGCAAGCAATTCCCAAGAGGTTATAGTAATCACCTTTGGACGTGATGAAACTAACCTCTTCTTCAAGTATGGGGAGGTGGATGAGATGCAACATTGGCTATGCAATGGGGCCCTAGCCACTCTTGTTCCCAACATTTAGGAGGTTGGGATCATGGATTTATTCCTAGCAATAAATCCAAGTGTCCTCGCTCTAGAAATGCTCTCCCTAGTTGACTCTTTTTTTGAAAAGGCTGACCACTTCCACACACAAGTTTACAATGTGTAAGTGGTGTTCGAGATTAATGAAAAAAATTTTGTAGATCTTTTCAATGTTCCCTCTACTGGTATACCTATAGGGGATAAGACCAGCAAGGATGTTAACCACTAGGGGAATATCAAGGAATGGCTGGGGATGAGCAAGAATCGAAAGGGAATTTATATGCATAAGGTTAGGCTAGGAGTGGCCTAAAAGGTGTAGCTTGTCTTCTGGGCTTGTGCCTTTCCCAAGCTACTCTCCCAAGGAAAAATCCTTGGAGTAGAGTAAGCTTGGATAATGAGGGACATCATGGAAGAAGGGACCCATTACAATTGGGCCAAGTGCCTCTAAAGGCTTATGAGCTGAAATGGTTAGGCTTCGTGAGAAGCTTGATGTGCATTTCAATGTGCACTTTATCTTCTTCATAGCCTGCCTATGATGATTTAAATAATTCTTGGTGGTCCATGAGAATGAAGCCTAGGTGCAGTAGGATCACATCCAGATATCCAAGCCATGGATTTGGCAAGGGTTTCATACCACCTGATCCCAAGACCCCCCAAAAGCTATTGGGGAATCTCTTTTGATAACAATGAAGGATCGGGTGGGGTGTACCTTTCGTGCTCCACATAGCATTGGGGAGGTGCCTCCCACTAACATAGGCAATGTGTTAAGTGGGACGTGTCTCATTGCAGAAAGGATGAAAACTAGGTTGCAGCATAAAAAGTCTCATCCATTGGAAGAACCTCCTCACACTCATGAAGAGAGAGGGAGAAAGTTGCGAATTAAGGTTTGCAAAGTGTAGCCCATAGCTGGTAAGCATGTTAAGTTATCTTTTTAGTTAGCCCTCTCATTTTTCTTTAGACTAGCCTGCTTATTTTAGACATGTTTAACAAAAGAAGACAAGGAAGTTTCGGCCCCTGAAGTAGGGGCCCCCAGTGCAGAAGAAGAAGAGGCCCTAGTTGCAGAGGAGGAGGCTCTTATCGTGGAGGAGGAGGCCCTATTGCCAATGATCCTTTTGTAGAGTGTGCCCTAATACCTAAGGGGCATATGACTGCTAAAGATGCCACTTTGTTATTGAGTCAACTAGAAGGGAAAGGGCTACAATTCGATGCTAGTGAGTTTGATCACTTGCTTGATAGTGTTTCGATGGGCAATCCCCCCACTATCACCCTTAAGGGTTTGCTGGGTAGGAGATTTGCACTATCATTTATGTCATTTTTAGTTTTTCTTTCCCCTTCTTTGCTATGCTAACATGCCTTGTTTTGCAGTGGAAACTACTATTAAGGCCCCTGATTCTTCATCTTCAATCCACCTCCAACCATGGACCGAAACTCTAGATAAATTTGCCTTTATGGAGGGGATGGTTGACAACATGATCGACTGCCTACGGCAGATTGATCCTAAAATAGGTGTGTTTAAATTACACGTTGGGCTCTCTAAGTCATTACATTTTTGCCATTATTCTATCACTAATACTTTTTTATGTGTGATTGATAGCTTCTCATTTTAAATGGAACCCCAAGCAAGCAGTCGAGGTTGATGCAGTACTTGTACTCCCACCAGAGATGACCAAGGTTCTTCATGACGTATACAAGAAAATGAGGAAATATGTGCTCTACTTCGAAAAATCATTGTGGAAGTGCAAGCATGTTAATGAGGACCTCTGGAAGTGGGTCCAAAAGTTGGAAAAGGAGAAAGCTAGCCAAGCGGTCAAGTTGGAGGACCTATGGTGTAGACATGAATTTTTATTGGTCTGCGATGCTCTCAATAACACTTGGCGTATGGCTGTAATTGACTATGCAAGATACTGGTCAGTCATATAGGGAAAGAATGATTCCACTCATGAAATTATAGAGCAACTCTTGTAGATGGACTTATTGCCCCAAAAGAACCAAGATTGAAAGGACTATAGCACCAAAGTATACGAATGGGGGAAAGCACAAAAGAACCATAAGCAAATGTAAAAAATGGAACATGTTGCTTGCCAATGTAAATATTGGGATGCTTCCATTAAGTTGCATAACTATAAGTTATTTCTCGATGTCATTGGAACTACTAAGGCCTACGAAAGGTTCACACAACAAATAGTGGTTAGTGAATCACCTAAAAGAGAGATGACCCTACCTTCCGGGGAGACCACTATGACCATGTTTTCTCTGGGGCCACCCAGATGGATGATTTTGGAGAAGGGGAAAGTTATGACAAGCATTGATCTGGTGGAGGAAGATTGGGCCAACCTCACCTAGGAGGAAATTCTATGGCATCTTACGACTAGCATGGATAAGATACCCTTCGAGATGGATGCAGGCCCATCTCAAGTTAGCCATTTTTTATTGGTGTTGTAGTCTATTTCATAGGAGCCTTGTTGTAGTTTGATTTATTACTTCATTTTGTCTTATGCAGGATCCAAATGGAGGTAAGGAACCTAGTGGAGTTAGAGATGAATATGTTGGTGGGGACTCATAGTGTAGCAGCACAAAATTTCATTTTTGTTTTTCATTTTATTATTTTTTTTGTAAGCATTATTGTAATGACTCAAATTTAACAAAGAGTAATAAGTGAAACAATTATTTCATTTTGATTTTATTTTATAATTAATATTTTATGAATGTGTTTGGGCCCCTTACTCTAGTTTATAGTTTAAGGCTGTTCCAAGCTGTGGCTATAATTTAAGGTCATTTCGAGCCATGGAAATAGTTTAAGGCCATTTTAGGCCATGCAATGTGATTTCTAAGGGTCGGTTGCTAGTTTCAAGCCTTAGCAAGCTACGGTGATAGTTTAAGGCCATTCCTAGCTGTTGCTAGTTTTAGGCCATTTCGGGCCATTAGTAAGGTACTGACAACAAAGACAATGCAATTAGCAATCTTAATGTAAAATGTGCATAATGTAAACATCAAATTTAATGTAAAGTGTAGATCATCCAAACAACAAACTTAATTTAAAAATGTAAATCACACAAACAACAAACTTAATGTAAAATGTAAATCATGCAAACAACAAACTTAATGTAAAATGTAAATGATGTAAATAGTAGACTTAATGTAAAATGTAAATCTTGCAAACAATAGACTTAATGTAAAATGTAAATCATGCAAACAATAAATTTAATATAAAACATAAATTGGGCAATCAGAAGTATAACAATTTGTTGAAGTGATGTAAAAACAAGTTTCAATCATGCAATTGCTTTCTAACCCGACATGGGTTAGGTGAGGCATATGGCTAGGACACCTTGCAATGGTATTTTTCTATGTTATCATCTACCGTTTGAAAGGGAAACTCAGCCTACATGGCTTCTTTGATTGAGTTAATGGTTTTGACCTATTCATTTGTTAGACATGGCATTTTAGTTTGAATGAGTGCTTCATTTTTAGAGATTTCTATCTCTAAACCTTGCTCCATGTCTACGTTGCTTATAGCTTGGGGAGCTACTTTGTCACTATAAATCACTACTTCCTTGCCCACATAGGGTAAGTGGATTTCCTAATGTATAGGTGAAGAGATAGCCCTTAGTTGGGCTAACCATGACCTCCCCAAGATCAGGATAAATCCAAGCATCTATTCCATCATGATAAATACCATGCTTGTGGGGAATTGGTCCCCTTCCACAAAGTTGATTTTCATAATCCCCTTGACCACCACACGTGCTCCATTAAAGGACTTAAGGCACGAAGTTTCTATGGGCTTGATTTGATCAACCAAGCCCAACTTGTCAATGATGTGAAATGGGATTACATTGGTGGAAACCCCATCATCAATGTGTACCCTGTGAATCTTGTACTGGCCAACCTAAATGGTGATGAACATAGGAGCTATTATCACCTGACCCTTCTCAAGGTCATTGTTGATAGCCTTGTCATGGAATGTTAGCTGGCTTGGCTATGGTTCTTTGGCCATGGGGGAAAGCATGACAACATGAATGGCTTTCTCTTCAGCCAACAGGTTTTCACTAATAACAATAGATGTCAACATGCAAACCATTGCCTCACGATGCATTGCAGAGGTCATTATCAGGTCATATAAGCTTACTATTATATTTTTCTATTTTAAGGCTTGTTTAACTTGTGAAAGGGCATTGAGAAAGTCTTGCCTACTATCATTTTTTTGATAACCTTCTCCTCTTCTATACACCCTAGGAGGTGGATCTCCCGAGGGGGAGTAGCTTCAAGTTGAATGCTAAGCTTTCTTGGATGGGAAGGTGATGGTTGCATCTATGTGTTCCTATTGGTAGCTGATGATGAAGAGGTCATAGGAACTATAGACAAGGAGGTAGGCTTAGTGGTACCTAGTGTAGTACATTCCCTAGCCAGCTTGTTTGCTAGATGCTCTTCATGCTTCTTTGGATAGGGAGGCTGTGGTACAGCTTTCATCACTTGATTTTGAGTTGGGGGGAAACTTGCATGTCTTGGCACCTTGATGACGAATAGTGCCTATGTTGTTGCAATGGGTTGGGGTGTAGTTTTCAGCACAAAAGGTGTGGTAGATGTCTAGTGAGGGGTCCTAATGAAAACCGGTGACTGGAACTTAGTTTTTGGAGTTTCAACGTTACAAGGAGGTATGCAAAGCACAAATGGTTGTTGTGGTGGTTCAAGATTATTGTGAATGCTGATAACATTGATGGTATAACCTACATTATTAGCATGTAGGGGATCTTTGTAAATTCCCATTGATTGGTTTTCAGGTCAAACAGGACTGCTCTCATCTAGGACTAGCTTACCCTAATTAATCATGCATTGAATGTCGTCTTTCATTGCTAAGCAATAATTTGTATCATGACCACACAGTTGGTGATAGTCACAAAAATTCTCTAACTTGAAATTCTTAGGCACTGGTGGTTCATTGGGCATAGCCAAGAAGGGATTCTGAAGAACTTCACAATACCTTTGATGACATTTAATAGCCTCCTCCATCATTCATTTGTGTTGTATACACCCAGATTCCAAAATTTACTTCAAGAGCTTTGAAGGCTTAATGAGTAATAGGGTATAATTTGAGTGGTCCTTGTGCTCAAAGTTTGGCCTTGGATAGGTTTGCACCAGAGGTGTTAAGGCTGAGAACTGACTTGTGTTGCTGGAGCCAAGTCTGGCATTAGTGGGAACATTGGATGTTGTGGTAGCCTTTTTGTTGTTGCTATTTTTCATCTTGGTTTCCTTGGCCATAGTATCCACTATGGTTGCTGTGGCCTTGCCATTTTCTTTGTCTTTCTTAATGTGTGCACTTTTTTTTGCCACATAGGCTAGGGCCTTACTGGCTTCAGTGGAATCCTAAATGCTCTTGGTTTGAGCAAATGCTTGACTAAGGGACCACAGAGCCAAGTACTAGATCTTAGACTTAATGAAGTCATTTTCTACATCCTTAAAGATGGCCAATAAGTGAGCCTTAGCAATTGGTTTGTGTATTGTATTCAAGGTTGTGCTCCATCATTGTATAAATCTTTATATAGATTCTAGCGGTTCCTGCTTAACGCTCATGAGCTGGTCTGGAGTGACTTCTTATTTTAAGTTGTACTTAAAATAAGTTACGAATTGATTTAGTAGCTCTTCCAATGTTGAGATGGAGGCACGTGGCAATGTGCAGTACCAATCCAAAGCTTTGCCTATCAGAGACATGGTAAAGACACAGATGATGGTGTGAGGCCATGGTTGCAAAACCAAGGATTTAGACCTGAAGATCATCAAATATGCATTCAAATCACCCTCCCCATTGTATTTTTTAAATTGGGGGAGTGGCACCCCAAGGGGCACCATGAGCATAGGAATAGTTGGACTGATGGGGCCATCATGGTAAAACTCCATGACCTAAATGATTTTAGAACTGGTAGCTTTGAGTTATTTGATCTATTTAGTGAGGGTCTGTATGAGTTGGAAGGCTTGATCTAGACTTGGGAATGTTGTGGGTGGGGGGGGGGGGGCAGGGGGGGCAGGAGGTGGGGGGTTGTGGGGCTATAGGAGTATCCACCATTGGTGGTGTTGTTGGGGCAGTAGCCTATCCCATCGAGGGCATCGTTGGGGCCACTCCATCAAGTGGTGTCACCTAGGCAGTCCACCACCTGGTGGGTGATGCTACTAAGGTATCCATAGTTGGTGGTGCCAGAGGGTTGGTTACTTTCCTAGTTGGTGGAGCATCCCATAGTCCTACAATTTTATGCACTATGTGTGCAACTTGATATGCTTGGGGTTGCACATAGTGTGACATATGAGATAGTTGGGTGCTAGGGAAAGTAGTGGTTGTCATCCACTACATGGTTCAGGTAGGGCCCACTACTAATGGTGGGATGGGTGTAGATAAGGCAACTAAAGAAAGAATCACATGAAGTTGTGACGTAGGCAGAGTGTGCACATACGGTAGTGTAGACATCACTAATGTTGGGTATGATATCAGGACAAACTAACAAGGAAGAGTGATTGGGAACAAAGTTGAAGGGCCTATGTGCTGATAAGTTGAAGACATTGGATGGCTGCCCATCACCGAAGAGGATCTAGGCTATTGTAGGGTCATGGCAGTAACAAAAGGGGAAGATGATAGGAGCTGGTTTGATTGGAAGATAGAAGTGGAAGGGACAGTCGTGGTATAGATTGGGCCACCACCTTCAGAGTGGGGGTCCAACTCCTCATGTCCATCTTGAAAGGGTTCTTCATAGTGGGGCACCATGTTTCTTTCTCTTGCCCTACTTACTTGGAAAAGTTGGTTTAGCATCCACTGGTACATCTTGGTCAATAGGATAGTGATTTCTGGAGTAGGGATGAACTCCCTCCTGTTCTAATAGATGAACTCAAAGTTACATTTCTCTTCAAGTTCATGACAGTCCAATGGTATGTTTGCTTGCATTTTTGCACATAGAAAGTTTTATCACTCTTCATCTTGAGGTAGACATTCAGGTGAATACTGTCACAGTATTAGGGACTACCTTGGCATCAACACTAGGCTGGGAAGATGCTCGATACCTACCACATTTTTGATAGAGTAAGGTACTTCCAAGCTAGAGGTGGAAACTGTAGTGGTAATGGGATTCATTTTCTGTTGTAGTTCAAAACCATAAGGAAGAGAGGCTGAAATTGGGTATGCTTGTAAGTGTTAAAAATTCATTTCTTTCACTGTTATGCCTACTACGCTGAGTAGGACTACTATGTTGACAAAGTTGCTATGCTACAGGAAAGGCAGGTACCATAGCATGATGGGTAGCATATCATAATGGATAGTGTAACATAGTAGAGGGCATTAGGCAGTAAGAAGCATAACACTATAGAAGGTTGTTATGTAGTAAGAAGCATAACACTATAGAAGGGTGTTATGTGGTAGGTAGTGTAACATTGTGGATGGGTAGCGTAATGGGGTAGATAGTTGAAGAACTTCTACGTTGACAAAGTTACTATGCTATCCAAAGGGTAGGCAACGTAACACTATTGACCAAGTAAGTAATCAGCGTATCACACTGATATGGTCACTACACCACATAGGATGCAGGTAGCATAGCATAGTTGACAGATTAAGCATGGTACAGTAAATAGCTGGAGGCTTTAGTCCTATCGGGTTCCAGAGGAATCATCGTTGCAACCAATTTGCACCTCCCAATACATAGACAACCACAAGGGTGTCATGTCTACACTAGTAGGTGATAGGGTATAGACAACATGCATGATTACCCATAATGCATAGCAAGGCCATAAAGAGGCCCTCCTTCTAGTGCCAAAAATTTTTGTGACTAAAAATTGTGCTGGCTGGAACACCGAGAGGTTGTTGGGTGTATAGCCTAAGCCTGGATCCACACGAGGGTCATGCTGGAAAAAATGGAAATAGGGTGCCTTGAATGGTCTAGTCAATCAAACAGGGACTTAGTTGGTGTAGAATAACCTTTTGTTAACATTTTTTTATGATGTCATGCGTAGAGATTGAAGTGCAGAAAACCATCACATAGAATAGTAAAAGCGTATCAAAAATGTGTAACTTAAGCAATGAACATAAACCAATAGACAGTGATGAAAAATATAGCGAGATGAAAGGAAATGAGCTCAAGTGAGAGAATGCACCACCCCAAATTTGGGGGATTTGATCTTCATTTGGCTAAAGAAGGTGTACAACTAATGTACAATGTGGACAAGCATCGCTTACAATGTAACGATATGGTTAGAGCTCCTTAACTGCTACCAATGGCGTGCTAATAGGAACTGATGAGCTAATGCTTGTTGGAATAAGAGAGATTTGGGAAGTGCTATCACATGGGTTTTCTATTGATCAACTCGCTACTTGCCAATCTCTTTGCCAAAGCCAATTGCCAAAATGCCAATCGCAAGAAAGCCAAGTCCAAAAGCCAACCTTTGAAGCCAACCCCTTAAATGTTCTTCAGTGGGGCATTTATAGAGCCAGATGTAGAAGAGAGATGTGGTTTGGATGCCAAGTGTCTTGGGTCCCACATGGTACAAACATGAATGTGGCATACTGCTGTACCGACCGAAATCGTCGATGCAAGGCAGGAACGTTATGAGCACCGAAAGATCTATGGACAAGCACAGTCGACCCTGCCTCCACTTGAGCGCAAGCTGGAACGGACGAAGGCAGAGTGCCTTGAATGGTCCACACGCGGATCAACCAAGGACTTCCCCAACGTTTGCCGCTACAACACGTTGGGTTATACGTAAACAATGCACGTTAAATGTAAACTGTAAACAAGCATGATAATGTAAATGAGCCTGTAAACGTAAACTAAAAAAAATGAAGAAAACTGCAATAAATCTGGGCAAAATGTAAACTATTTTGTATTGAGAATTGATTACAAAGTGCACCGGTCCAAACGCAGTTGTGGCCTTGACACAAGGCAGACGAAAGGCCCCGGCGTGTGCAGGAATGACTCGGCTGGGACACTTTAGGTGGAGCGTAGAGACTGTGCTCGGTGTACAGGACTTCCAATGTAAAGGGTTTTAGGCTCTGGTTTGCAGTGTAGCATTACGCTGGAACACTGTAGCAGTGTATACGTTGGGCGTATAGGAATGGAAGATCATCATTTGGAGGCTGAAATCGAATCTTCAAGTGCCTGCGACCTGCTGGGGACCCTGGGGAAGGTCCTGGGGGGTCTAGACACTCCACTTTAGCATGTTTTGAGGAGTTTTCGAGCCCCAAAAGTTGCTGTACGCTGGGCCTTACGTTGGGCATGTGTAGGCCAGCGTACAGGATGCATACTTAGTGAAAACCAAGTATTTTGAGCTCAAAATTTTCCAAGTTTGATGCCAGATGTCATCGTAGTCTTCTGTGGGTCCCAGGGAACTTTCACTTGCTTTCTTTGACTTCGTTTGATTCTATTTTGAGGCTTTCAAGCTTGGTCATGCTGAGGACCAACATGACTTAGCTTAATTTCTGTCTTCAAGTGTTAGCCAAAATTTTTGTGGTGTTTCATTGGCCCCTCTTTGTTGATGTCTGGAGGAATTGACCTGAGAGGCATCGACAAAGAAGTACAAAACACCACAAGCAAACTTGGTAGAAACATTGTCCTTTGGCACTTGGCCAGATGTCATCGCACTGTGTTCAAGAGTACCTGGGATTGGGAAATGAAGCTTGTAATTGGATTGGGAGATGGAAATTACGGGGATTGGGAACTGATCAAGGGATTATGCATGGTAAAGGGAATGCTCTAGTGTGTATACGGGTCATGCTGATCCTTGTCAATAGCCATTGTTTAGCAGACTCGGAATCAAGGCATGAGATGTGCATCCTTTGGCGGAACAAGACTCTTGTTTAGTGTTTAAGAGGACTTGTTGGCCATGTGATGGTGGGTTACGTTCTCTGGAGGAACAGGCCCTTTGTTTGGTGTTAAAGAAAACCTGTTGGTGGAGAGCCAAAGCTACGCAATGAGATGTTACTTGAGCTTTTGAGACATGAGTGTTTGTTTCCAAGACAACTGCCTTCCCGCCTGGGGCTTATGGGAAGTGCCAAAGGTCTTGTGGTTCATTTTGCTCTTTGCTCCTTTCTTTTTCTTTCTTTTTCTTTTTTGTTTTTGCTCTTTTTTTCTTTTGTTGTTTTTTTTTTTGGGAAGAGCTTTCTTTCAATTTTGCACTCATGCTCATGTGCCATATTGTGTGTTGCAGTTGCTTGAGAGTGTCATAGCATGTAACAGTAGGCTCAAATTTTTGGGGTGTACTGGGTGTATCTGGGAAATGTAACTGGGTAGGAATGGGAATAAGAGTGTTGGGGAAATGGAGAATGTATTGGGAACTGGGAATGTACTTTTGACCAGATTGATTAACCTGGTTGCGTGCGTCAGAAACAATGTGGCCCCTTGTCACCGTGATGAAGTGTATCCGTGTACGAGCACCACTGGGTGTCATCCTGCAAACACAACTCCAAGAAGACAAGAAAACCACAAGAGAATGAGTTAGCGAACACTTCAGGCATGAATGTGACTGATGCAAATGGAGACGCCATGTGAAACTTGAGGCAAACAGAATGAGCAGCAATAGTGTTGTCAAAGCCGGTGTGATGAATGATGCAGCAGGCATTGAAGAAGAAATGTCATGAATTACAGCAGCAGATGAATGTTCCAGAAATGATGTGGCCAGTTTATAGTCTTGGCGGACTGTCGTGGGTTAGTTTTACGTCATAACCTGTTGGACGTTGCCAGTTTATCGTCGTAGCGGACGGTACATTGCTATTTTATAGTCTTGGCGGACTATGAAGAGGCAAGCTAGTTTATAGTCTTAGTGGACTCTGGTGAATGAGTGTAACAGTTTAGTGTCATGTCGGACAGAGCTCTGTGGTGTCGGTTTACCGTCATGACGCCAGGACATTCTGTGGTATCAGTTTTAAGTCATGATGCCAGGACTGTTCTGTGGTATTAGTTTTAAGTCATAATCCAGGACTATGTGGATGTAGGCATGTGTGTCCGTATGATCCTGTAAACAAAAGCAACTAGAGAAAACAATGTTAAATAGCCACTGCAGAAAACATGAATTGAAATGCACAAGTGAATAGAAAATAAAGTGAAAAGGTGGTAGTTTAAGGCCTTTTCGGGCCACTTGTTCTAGTTTAAGGCCTTTTCGGGCCATAGTTTAGTTTAAGGCCTTTTTGGGCCATGGTTTAGTTTAAGGCCTTTTCGGGCCACGTGTTCTAGTTTAAGGCCTTTTCGGGCCAAGGTTTAGTTTAAGGCCTTTTCGGGCCACATGCAAGCATGCAAGCTAGTGCAATGCAAACTAAGGTGACGTATGCACAACGAACAAAGGTGAAGAGTGGGCGGGGATTAGACGTGTCTTTGGCCGCAAGGGAGTCTTGATTATGTGGTTGTTTCTTAGTCGGACATGGTCTAGGAGGCGTGCTAGTTTGCTCTAGGAGGCTTTCAGTTTTTACCCCTTGTTCGGGCATTTTAGCTCTAGGTGTTGTGTTTGTTGTTGTGGGTGTTGCTTCAAGAGGCTCCTCTTTCAAGACCTGTGACATGTCCATGTTGTGGTCAGCTTGAAAAGGAGTGTTGTCGCCATGTATAATGACTTGTCCACCTTCGTATGGAAGGTGGATTTCTTGATGTATCGGTGAGGAAACGGCTCGTTGTTGTGCTAGCCAAGGTCTACCAAGAATCATGTTGAAACTGGGCATCTCTTCTATGACAGTGAATTCCGCGCTAGTGGGGAATTGTTCACCTGCCACAAAGGCTAAGTTGATTGTGCCCTTAACTGTGACACATGATCCATTGAAAGATTTTAAACACATGGTTTTTGTTGGCATGATCTCATCTGCCATGCCTAGTTTGTCGATGACGGAGTATAGAACTACGTTTGTTGCCGCACCGTCATCAACGTGCACTCTACGAATGGTACATTGCCCAACACGTACACTAATCGATAATGGAGCTGTTGTGACTTCCCCTCGTTTGGGGTTGACTTTAACTGCATCGTCACGGAAGGCTAAGGTGTTGGAACCCAATTCTTGTGGTGTGTGTTGTGAAATCGTTGCACGGATGGATTCCATGTTAGCAGGGATGTTCTCTGTAACAGGAATGGACGCTAGTGTTTGTGCTAAGGCTTCACGATGAGCCGATGACGTCATGACCAGGTCGTACAAACTCATGGTTGTGTTCTTTTGTTTGAGCGTTTGTTTCACCTGGGCCAGTGTAGCTACAAAGTCTGTGTTGTCTGCCGTTGTGTTGGTTGCCTCTATATGGGTTGAGGGCTTGGGCCTGGTTTGTTTGGGATTAGGGGCAGGGCCCCTAGTGTTTAGTTGTTGTATATTAGGTGTGTCCTTTGTTTCAGCTATGGGTATTGTTCGTTGTTTGTTTGTCCTCTTCTGCTACCATTTGGCAGGCTTATCTGTGTTGTTGGTAGGGTTGACTCTTAAGGGAGGGGAGGTTGAGATGCTTCCTACAGTTGGGCACTGGGTAGGTGAGGGGCCATCACGTGGTGGCACCTTTATGACAAATGGTAGTTTGGGAGGTGTCATTGTTGTTTGACTAGCTCGTTGTGGCACCTTGATAACGAAGGGTTTCTTTGCTATTGTTGTTGGTGCAACATGCCAGTTTAACGTCTTAGCGGATGTCTGTGGTGGTACTTTGACCACAAAGGGTATTTTCGATGCTTGGGATTGCGTTGAATCTTGCCAGTTTAACGTCTTAGCAGACGTCTGTGGTGGTGGTACTTTGACCACGAAAGGTGTCGTCGATGCTCTAGGTGGCACCTTGATGACGATGGGAGGCCCCTTGCTCATGGAGGTGGAGGGGATTGTTGCCTTGCTGGGAGGCACACGAATCACAAAAGGCTGCCGCATAGGTTTAGGCTTACTATCTATGCCAATGGAGTTTATGACATAGGGGGCATCGTTTGTGCTCGGTTGATTTAGGGTGTTGATGTTCAGTTGGCCCTGTTCTATCATTGCTTGTAGATCATCCTTTAACACATGACAAGTGTCGGTATTATGACCGAACATTTGGTGGTAGTCATAGAATTGGTCTAACTTGAAATGTCGTGGAACTGGGGGCTCATTCGGTGCTGCTAAGATGGGGTTCCTTAGTAACTCGCAGTACCTATCATGTCGGCGGCGAGCATTCTCCGCTACGTGTTTGTACTGGATTTGCCCAGTTCTAAGGAGTTTCTCTAGGAGTTCTGAAGGTCGTGCAGGTAGAGGTGTGTACTTAGAGCGACCTTTGCGCTGAAAGTTGGGCCTTGGGGTGGCCCTAATTGTTGTAGGTGGGTTGGTATTGGTGTTAGTTGTTTTTGTACTTGCGGCCATAGTTTCCGTTGTTGCCTTTTGTTTGGCAACGTGTTGGTTCTTATAAGCCACATAGGCAGGGTCATTGCTGGTTTGTGCCAGTTGTTCAATGTTCTTGATCTGTGTGAACGCTTGGCTCAACGTTTGAGCGCTTAGGTAGTACAGTTTTGACTTAACGAAGTCATTCACAGCTCCCTTCAGAATTGTAAGCAAATACTTTTCAGGGATGGGCTCATGAAGTTCGTTAAGGGCTGCACTCCATCGTTGGATGAACTTTTGCATAGGCTCAAGTGGTGCTTGTTTCACCTATATCAGACTGTCTAGTGTGGCTTCAGGCTTGAGGTTGTACTTAAACCACGTGATGAACTGATGTAACAGATCCTCCAGAGAGGATATGGAGTTACGAGGTAAGGCTCGGTACCAGTCTAAGGCTACGCTCGTTAAGGACATAGCGAATACTTGCAAGATTGTGTGGGGCCAAGCTTGAAGTAATAGAGTTTCTGATCGAAATGTAACTAAGTGAGTGTTTGGATCTCCGTCCCCATTGTACTTGGTTAACTGGGGCAATGCGATTCCCTTGGGTAAAGCTAACGGTGGCACTAAAGAGCTAATTGGATCATCGCGATAGAAATCTAGTACTTTAACTTGTCCAGTGTTGTCAGCTTTGAGTTGCTTTATCTCATCTGCTAATGCTTGCATCATCTATTTTTCTTCTGCCCACTCTTGAGTAGTAGGCAGATTAGTTGGTTGAGGAGGTTGTTGGGTTGTCATTTGTTGCTGTGGAGCGATGTTCAGAGTTGTGGTTGTGCGGTGTGGCACATTGAAGTGAGTGGGTTGTCGAACAAGGGGTATGGTTCCTTGCCTAACCACAAACTGTGAAGTGACACCCTGGATGTGCGGGGCCGATGTAGTGAAGGTGGCCCCATGCGTTTGCATGTGCGGTATGTATTGGGTGGAGATGGGGGTGGGTAATCTCTGTTGGGGTACTGGTGCTTGTGTGCTCATTGATGCTTGGTGAGTGATCGTCTGTCCCATGAAAAGATGGAGTGATGGGTCCATATAGGCATGGGGACTGAGGATGTGGTATGAATCCTCAGGTTCGGATTGTGCCTCGAAGTCATCTACATCGTGTTGGTTTTGGGGCTCCTCATTGGGTC